>JAUMHA010373356.1:0-13091 GCA_032359765.1 Saxidomus gigantea | reverse complement strand
AGACGCCTTCGATTCTGTCACATTTGAAGTCCAAGCAGTAAGACTTGCAGGGTTTATTACATTGTGGACCGTAATACTGATTTATACAATTATATTCGCAACTTCCGGTATTAATATCGCACGACACGAAACCTGTTACCGGATTATCGGCGCAATTATCATTACAAGTGAGGGTACAGTCTTCCCGCCAATACCCAACAAGACATTTTCGCGAGTCACATGCTCCTGTTTGTAAATCACAAGCATGTTTGCCATCGGCTTGCTCGCAGTGACTGCTACAGTTCAGAGTACATAGGTCGCCAAATTTTCCAGCTGAACACTCTATACATAGGCCTGTGTCCTGGGAACATTTTACACACGTGCTACACGTTTGCTGACAATACGATCCATATCTGCCGTCAACACAGCCATCATCACACCTTGCATCATTTTGTTGACACGTGCTCCCTTGTCGACAGGTGTCGCACGTTTCATTGCAAAAGTCACCGTAAAGTCCAGGCAAACATCCTAAACATCTCCCCGAGTAACGCTCACACGTGTTGTCTTTGCATGTATTATTTGGACAAGAAACATCGCAATTTATGCCATGTATCCC
Organism: Saxidomus gigantea; assembly: GCA_032359765.1. NCBI lineage: Eukaryota > Metazoa > Mollusca > Bivalvia > Venerida > Veneridae > Saxidomus > Saxidomus gigantea. Next base: position 12,496 of record JAUMHA010373356.1, on the reverse strand, counting down.
AGTTTGGCATTCTACAAATAAGATGAAATAAGTAATCTTACTACTAACAAAGTCTTAAAAGTTGTTTAAATCTTAACAAAATTGAGATAAGAACAGAACATTTTAAACGGCTGAAACCATAAAAATATGTCAACACACATTTAATGTTAATATTTGTGAGTTAATTATCACAGATTTTACTATACACCAACAAACCACCAATGAAACTCTCATATAGTTTATAACATATTATAGATACTTATTCCAAGCTGATTAGACCCAAACAAACTTCTGGTATTAGATCTACTTTGTAACGATACAGGCTGTACAAATTGTAATAGAAAATGTGCTTTTGTTTTCTTTTATAACAGTGTCATTAATTGCTTCACAACGACAACATTAACCTTCCAAATATCACATAGTGTTAGTGAGTCACGACTATTTCATAGTGTGTGACGTCATACATATTTTGTAACGTCCTAGCGTTCTCAAATTTTTCCATCGGATATTTTGGCTTGCCCTTTCTTTTTTAACATATACCTAATATTTCAACAGACACTGCGTAAACAAAAATAAGTAATGAAAAACAAGAATTAACACAAAATTGCGCCCAGATAAGAAGATGAAGCCAAGTGAATACTGGATACATGCAAGAACACTTCTTAAATTGCTTTTCCGTTCTTTTACCATTGGTAAAGTCGGTTCGACTGTTTCCTTGAAATTTAACCAAACAACGGACAGTGCAAATCATGATCAAATTACACGTTCAGTCTGGTTAAGATATGCCCTGATCGTAATGAAAAAATCATTCGCAACTAGCAACGTAAACTGGGGCTTAGCCAAGCAACTAAAAATAGAATAGACAAATCAATGCACTGTTAAAGTATGCATATTTATTTTAGATGAACTAGAATATATTAATAGCCTGCGGTAATGAGGTTTATTTTCTTAGTTATATGTAAAATTTTCGTTTAGAACGGTCGGTCAGATTAAAATAAGAATTTAATGAAACATTAAAATCTCACCATATGCCTATAAACAAAAAATTAGTGAAAATTAAAAAAAAAAGTTTGATTTCCTTATCACTCTTTATCGGTATATATGATAACATACCATCTGATATGTGATCCAAAAACTGTGTATCCTTTACTCTACCACTAAGTTTTTGTATAAAAAAAATCTTTAAGCTGTGTGAAGGTTAAGGAGATCATGTAGATTACATCATTGCATTAGATCTCCAGACTATCTTTGCAACAGTTTATAAGCTTTCGTTAAATATACATAAACGATCCAAACATACAAACTACGTCAATCGCACAAACAGAACTCATGGTCGCCGCCGTTGATCTACATTTAGACAACCAATCAAAACCCATTTGACCAAGATTCCGGCCTCATTGATTTGCATATTCAATGCCTCAAATGACTATTAGTATTAGTTCTATCATCAGTGACTAGGACAAATACTAATTTTTCTGCATACGTTATAAGAGAGTCATGTTAAATATAAACATATGTTTTTAATAATTAATATGATCTCAACCAATTCATGCCTAGTGTTTACTACAATATATACCTTCAAAGCACCTACACTCCACAGAAGACGACAAATACAATGTCGTTTGATCATGAATTTAGTTGTTAGCCTTTTCGATCACTTTTCTGCACAACACTAATATTTAAAGAAACAGACTTGCCAACAGTGGAATACCTTAGTGTCAAAATATAGGGGTGTAAATGAGTCAATGCACTGTATGCGTACTTACTTGCTGTGCGGCACAACTTCCCAGGGTCTACCTTGCTACACTCGGCACACCTTCCTGATACCCGATCGCAACTACCATCAATGCATGTTGTGTTACACGGTCCGTTACATAAATCCCCGTACCAACCAAACTCACAACCATTGTCACACTTTCCGTCATTGTCGCATGCGTGTGTATGACAATGCTGACTACACGGTGTGTCACAATTCGTTCCATAGTATTCTGCCACACAACCCTCCAAGCAATTATTGTAAGTCTCGTTGCAGTTACTGTTGAGACAGTTGTCACTACAAACTCCGTTACATATGAACCCATAGCGTCCAATCTCGCATCCGTGAAGACATCTCCCTGAATAAAATTCGCAGTCGCCATTGAGACAGAAGCCGCTACATTCTTCTGTACATTTAGACGTGTAATATCCGCTCTGGCAGCGGCCTTCGTCGCAGTTACCACCGGTTTTACTGCAAGTTATCTTTCCTGCGTCAGATGGAAAGCAGAAGGTACTGCAGTTAGATTTGCAAGTATCACCGTAAGTTCCTACGTCACATATTTCACAGTTTCCAGTCAACTGATTGCAGACTGAGCATCGATCGTGGCAGATTTGATTGCATTTTGGTCCAAAATAACCAGGAACACATTCGCCAGCACAAGTGCCATTTTCCTGTTGGCAATCTCCATTTATACAGCGACTGCAACTCTGATCACAGTGACGTCCGAAGTAATCAGGCACACATTCCAAGCAAGAAGACGTATACCTGTCACATAGTCTATTTTTGCATGACACACCACCAGGACAAGTAAGATTGCAGAACGTTCCAAACTTTCCGATGTCACAATCTAAATGTATGTAAATACGAAAGAGATGCAATAAGGCAAACCTAAACCTGACACAGGCTACATATTTTAAGCACTAATAACTTAATAACTGTTGATCAAATGAGTAAGAGATTTGTTGAAATAAAGAAAAATGAAAGTAAGAAAAAAAAAGGTTTTTGTACCACATAAATAAATCAAGAAAATATAAAGGAATAAAAAAATCAAATGCCGCTAAATATGATGTAAATTGTGTACTGTAGAGTGAGGGGGTGACTAGACGTAAATTCTCCGCAAACATGACTTTTTTTTAATATGCTGGTGTTAGTGAGTTAATAACCTACGTAATGCGACAAAGTGTTAAATTGAGCAAGTGTGTCATTTGCGTAACATTACATCATCAGTATAAATAGATGAATTCCAGCGTAAATACACAAATTTAGCATCAATATAATTAAAACAATTATTGCATCAGAATTATTAAACATATCATAACGTATGATTAGATGGATTACATATTTCCTACTTATCTATTCCTTGTAATTCATTACTAGTACAGTGGAGATCGTGAAAATGGATTCTAACACGATCCGCAACTTTTCGTATTTAAATATAAAGGAAAATGATCTATACACGTTTTATGCGGGCAACATCCAATCGCATTCCATGTATGTAAGTTACAATGAAATCTTTCTACTCGTTGGAGATAGTTCGGGGAATACCGTGTTAGAATTGAATAATAAATGCCTCCCTGTAATTTATCGTTTATTTACATACAGTTAGTCGTTCGGATAATACGCACTCGTGATCTAATTACTACGCATCCGAACTCCTGAATGTATATAAATCAACGAGAACATAAAGGGACACATTTATTATTTCTTAATTTAGCGTGTTATAAATGAGGTATTACTTTATATTAGAACATTTAACATATGTCCGAGCCTTGTGGCAAACAGTAGCACCACTTATAAAATATAAAACTGAGTTTTACAAATTGTAAGTGAGACTTGAAAAATGACCGAAAAGGATAGGCATGATGGACCAATTATCTCAAACATTATTATAAAAAGCGGTTTTCCTTTTACCGCTTCTAACGTTATGCAATGGTCCAAGTGGGTTATGTGGAAAAAGATATTACATGTATTTGCAATTATCTGATGAAACTTACATAAAATGGCGTCAATGCAATTTGAAAATACCTGTTGCGATTGTTGGTTGACTTTCTGCGAGTATATTCTTGTAGACATAAAGTAACATGCGGTTAAATTAATATGTGCACAACATAACCCATGCAATTTTACCAGCCGAGGGACACTCGTATCCTGGATGTTCTGTGAAGCATTCATTACAATGACCAAATTTCCTATCGCACGTGTTGTTGATGCATGTATTCGAGCATTCGTTTTCACATTGGTCGCTATACTGGCCACTGATGCAGCCATCGGTGCAATGTCCTGTATCGTCAATGCAGAACTTGTCCATGCAGCCAACATCACACGGTATGTCGCAAGTTATTCCCCAGAACTGTTTTACGCATCCGTCTACGCATGAGTTATAAAAGTCAAGACAATTTCTGTTTGCGCACTGACTACTACATTTGTAATTACAAAACGGTCCGTAATATCCAACTGCACAACCATCGGTACATTTGCCAGTTTCAAAGTCACAATAGGTTATATTGACAGAGTTAGGGCGGCAATTCTCATCGCACAACTCATTGCACAGGCTTCCATAATATCCAGGGTTGCATGCTCCCTCATCACAGAAACCGGTATTTTTGGAACACCGGATCAGACCATCTTCGGACTGGATGCAGTGCTGACTACAGTTAAACACACACGCATTACCCCCGTATGTTCCCGTTTGGCAGTCCACACAAGCACCTGTCAACTGGTCACATATTGCACACCTCCCATGACAATCTTTCGTACAAAATTGCCCGAAATAACCATTTTTGCAACCGTTCGTGCACAAGCCGTCTGACTGAGAACAATTTCCGTTCAAACATTTGGGACACTCGAGCTCGCAATAATCTCCATAAAGTCCTGGTTCACAGCCAGAACAGATGCCTGTTTGCCTGTTACAAGTACTTTCAAAACAGAGCTTTCCGGCTGTACAAGTGCTGTTGCAAAACAAACCAAACTTGTTTTGCTGACAACCTAGAATGTGTTCATAATATATGCGTTTAGGCACTAGCCGTTTTTATAATGTTATTACATGTTTATAATACAAAATGTATCTTCATTTCAATGTACCATGAGACATATATCAAAGTAAAGTTTAGAAGAGATTATTGCTTTGTCGAACAGAACGTTATTCTTGTTAGTCATTTCGTATACTTTAACTTAAATCCCATGCTTGGTTACCATGTTTTTATTTTGAATTTGTATAGTTAATATTAGAGAACACTTGCATGATCTAACTTCATCAACTCATTTTCAATCACTTCTTATTTCTGGCTTCTCTGAACGTTTGAACGATGGGTGCCGCTTCTTGCGGTACGGTATCTTCCACTCTTCCACGACATTCCTTAAGCTGACGGGTTAAAAGCAACAAATTCAAATTTCATAACGGAATAGCATTTAGAATGTTAGAAACATGTGGCCAGGTTTTAGAGCTTAAGAGCCTTTCTTTTTGACCAGACGTGAATCTCTTACATTTGATTTGTATTTCCAACCTAGCCAAACACATGCAAGAGATTTCAGACCGTCTAATAATCGGTTTAACCTTAGGTCAAGAATGTTACGTTAACAGGAAATGATTGGAAGGGTAGCTGCAACACGTGTACAACATATGGATTAACATAGCTTCAACCACGGAATACAAAAGCGACAGAACAAGTTACCAGCTTCTCTGCATTGAAAATTGGGGCTTGGCTCTTTGCACTCTAAGCAGTATCCTAGTTGTCTGTCACATGACGTATCAATGCAGGAGTCTTCAATTTTGCACTTCTTCTCACACCTTGGCCCAAAAGATCCTTTTTCGCAGCCAATTTTACATGTTCCATTTGTATCAAAACACGTGTCAAGCAAACAGTTTTCGTTGCACGTCAGATTACACGCTGGAAATCCAAAGTATGTATCAATGCAACCAACTGTGCAATTATCAGCATCGTTATAACATTCTCTAGTCCAACAGGTTTTACTGCATGTGCCCGAACATGTAGGACCGAAAAACCCTATAAAACACCCACTGAGACAACGTCCGGTTTCATAATCACACTCAGCAATGCCGTTAGCATCTGCAGCACAATACATGTTACATTTAGATCTGCATGTGGGACCAAAGTAACCTGACAAGCATTCCCCGGAAGTGCAAATTCCGTTCTCCTTAGAGCATGTGGTAAATCCTGCTTCCTCTGGTTGACAAAAGGAACTGCAATCAGTTTCACAGAGCTCACCAAACGTGCCTATATCGCAAACATTACATTCGCCGGTATCTCTGCCGCACTTCAAACATCTAGAATAACATTTGTTGTTACACTTTTGTCCATAATACCGATTTTTACAGCCGATTTTACATATCCCGTCTTCCTGTCCACAAAGCTCATCAGTGCAATTACGGCACGTCGAGTTGCAGTAAATACCCCATTTCGAAGGCACACACTCCTTACAGTATCCTGTATATCTGTCGCATAAGCGATCTTTGCAGTTAGTAGATCCGCGACAGGAGAGGTTGCAGTACTGTCCATATGAACCGGCGTCACACACTGCAATGGAGCATACAAAGCAAAACGTACACGTATTGTAAAAATTGTGTGATATTCCATTGTTTTAATGTTTCGCTATTTTTCGCGGATTCTTCATTCTCTTACTGATAACTTTTCGCAAAGATTCTTTTCACATAGATCTGTAACAAGAGAAATGTCCAATGTAAACGCCATGATTGGTTCATAATTTAGAAAACAGGATAACTGCAAAATCAATCTACTCGCAATGCTTATAACAATTAATACAAAAAATGATGAAAAACTGACCACTTTAAGCCTAATAACTTCAAATATAAGCATTGACTATGATAACTGACAACATGCGCATACAACATGCGCAAACAATATGCGCATTGTTTTGAACAACCTCCCACCTTTATATTTGAAACAAAAAACTAAAGTACATAAGTATAGCTTGAACCACCTGTAATAGGCAAAATCCATTCGAACGAAGTATTATATGAAACCCACCCACCGAAACTTCAATTAAGTGGCACAAACAATACAATGTGGACCAATGAGTTGAAGATACCTTAAATTGCTTAGCAGCACAGTAAGCTTCACACGCTGCAAACTGGAGAGACAATACGTCAGCGGACGCAAACAATACATAAAAGTTGGACAGCTGGGTAGCGTAATTTATTAATCTTTTACGCAAATATAGTTATATCATATAACTAGCTGTCGTGGTTCACTTTTTAGCAACAAATTCATTCCATGTTTTAAACATATCTGGGTTCTTTTTATTTATAGGTTCATCTAAATACTCCTGTGAAAAAATAAGAGTAAGAGGCCAAGTTTTTCTTTCGTTTCAAAAAGCACACCAGTGCGTAATTTTTCAATAAATTGCACACCATTGATTTCTTTCAGATATAAGGCCCAACTTGTATGCATATACCTCATAAGAAATGCTGACACAGTGAGACAAAGTATGTTATTTTTGTAAATCACAATTGAAACAAAGAAAAAACTTCATTGCGGACACATTTATAACAGTTTTGAGTACTAGTATCATATCGCAGACAAGAGACTTGCAACTCTCTCAACAGAAAACACGAGGACCGGAAGTAAACAAGGACGAAGCAAGAAAACACGAGGACCGGAAGTAAACAAGGATGAAGCAAGGTAAATTATTGATGCTGTTGTTGCTACTGTTGTATGAGTCAAACGCCCGTTTCAACCGTATTTCAGTCATTTTTACCCAACCATCGGTGCGGGGAAGAAACAGCACTAGTCACCTATTCTTCGTAAGAAACTGCCAAGGGACATGGTCGGTAGCAAAGCGCGAACCCATAACCCTCAATTAACGAGAGGTAGCAATGATTTCAAGTCAGGGAGTCTACCCACTCGACCACGGAGGTGGTTTATATTGATTTATCTATATGTAAAAGTCCATTCATTAGAAATCTGAAATCTGTAAACTCATAATAGGGCATTGAAAGTTATTTATGTAGTAGAAACATAGATAGTATTTGGTATCAGTAAGAAATTAAAGTAAAACATACATTTTTATATCCGTGGTATATTTAATTTGCTACGTCTGTGTTATAGGCTCACTAACCGTACAAATTCAAATATGTTAACATAATGTTATACAAAAGTATATGTACTGAGAACATTACGTTACAATTACACAAACTAGTGATATATACGTAATAGTATATTTTGAGACAACCCCTATAATGTATGAAAACGAGACTACACGAACTAGTGCTATAGACGTAATACTATATTTTGAGACAACCCCTATAATGTATGAAAACGAGATTACACGAACTAGTGATATAGAAGTAATACTATATTTTGAGACAACCCCTATTATGTACGGAAACGAGATTACACGAACTAGTGATATAGACGTAATAGTATATTTTGAGACAACCCCTATAATGTATGGAAACGAGACTAAAATATTTAATATAAACCTTTCATTGCGCACGGTTATATAAGTTTGCTAAGAGGTAAGAAAACTCGTACGCTACTGGAAAGATATGTCACACGTTATGCAACAAAATGTGCATATGCGTTGTAACAAATAAAACAATCTAAGAAGTGTGTAAAGCAAACAAAGGGAGTTTGAGAGAATCTCAAGTCTGTGTACAACAGCATCATAGCGCATAAAACAAAACGGTTAAACATTTATATGTAATATTTAATTTTATTTACAATTTTCACAATTATAGTTCAATGCATTAAGCATAATATATTGCATAACGATCACTTCGTCACATATGAAATTTAAAACAATACAATCATACACATGTACAATACGTAACAAGACGTCACTATGCAAAATTCAAACATGAACAATGCCTCGTTTTAAAACAACTGTCACGTGGCAGAAAAAGCTTTAAACGGCACAAGATGACGGCACGCATGTACAAAAAGCTGCGCACACATTCACGTATCTCCGTGATGGTGATTCCTCCCTTCGTTATGTCTGACGTGCTAATATTAATACTGTAAAATAGTCCTACCTTGATATCCATCCGCTGGGTGGATGTGCGATCTCGATGTGATGCGGTCCACGTCCAGGAACAGCATTTACTTGCCTTTTCACTTACTCTCATTCATAACGGTTATCATATAGGAAATTAGTAAGGTTGTGAAGGGAAGGCTTTTAAAGGTGATATTTATAGGAACGAGGGAAAGCAAGGGGATGATTGCGCACAGAGGATTATAGTTATTGAAAAATACATAGTTGCTATCAATGCCATGTGGTTATGGCGCAGCCATTTGCTATAAAATGATTGCTATGAACTCTGGAACTGAATTTAAGAAAATACTGTAAAGAAAGTGTCTAAATAGTCCTAGGATAAGAACTAATCTTCTAGAATAAAAAACACCTAGCATTTAAGTAGCCATTTTGACTCAAGTCACATGTCTGCACTATAACCACGTGATAAAGTAGTGGCAGATAACTATTGTGAGGAACATTGGGGATAAGGAGAAGTTATGTATATGAAAAATAAAAGATTTCCAGATGTGATAATATCGGTATGCAATTTGGTAAAAATCAACAAACCTTAGCAAAAAGTCCGATAAAGACATTATTATAAGCAGAAATAAATGTTTTAACTATATTTTAAAATTCTTGCTTATCTCGATGTCATCTGTGGATTTCGAAAATAGATGTAGACTATCAAAGAATAAGTATTTTTAGTCGAACGTTTGACTGGTCTAAACGAGAGCCTACATTCAATTTAAATAATAAAGTGTCTTTGTGGAAGGGATAGATTGTTGCTCGAAGATGTAAAGTGGTTGAAAGTCAATAAAGTGAACGAAAGTCAATGAAGTGGAGACGAAGGTCAATAAAGTGGACAAAAGTCAATGAAGTATATTAAACAAACACCAGTGCTAAGCAAAAGCGACTCTGCGTCCGGGGGAGAAAAAAAAAGTCAAAACACTCAACAAAACAAAATATCTTTTAAAAAAAATACAGTGTTTTTAAAAAATCAAAGCCTTTTTCAACATGCATTATAAAGTTTTGCAATTTTCTACATTCAGAAGAAATAAGCAATTGGTAGGAACTTTTCCCCTGCCAAATTGTTGTCCTGTATAAATATTTTACACGACCATAGCATAACAAGCTCTTTTTCATTACCAAAAGCTTAAGCTCTGCCAATCATACAAGACTGTGTTCCGCTACAGTGTTGCTTGTGCTCTAGGTATGTGACATACACATCTGTAATGTTCGGCTATTTTATTGTTCTGTGTACATCCCACTATATAATTAAAACTTAAGTGCCCGGCAATGTTATTGTCACCATGTAACTTGATATTTCTGTACAGATTGTACCGCACAGCTCTCGGTGGCCGTCGTTTTTAAAGCTTTGTGTTTGTACTATTTGTATGGGATTGCATAATTGTTTTTATATATTTCACGTCATCTTCCAGATTGAAAGGCGACTAGATAACTGAGATCTTTTGAACGTGGGACACAGACAACAAAATATGACAAGTTACTACAAAACATGCAAGTAATATGCGTAAGCAAGCGTGTTTATGCAAAGCAGGACTATTTTTAGACCAGTTTCAACTCTTTTGTTTCTGATTGGTTAAAAGTAAGTAAAATTTCAAAAGTGACCAATGAGAAGCTAAAATTTTGAATCTGATCATAGGAAAAAACAGCAAGACTATTTTAGACCAGTTTCAAATCTTTTGTTTCTGATTGGTTAAAAGTAAGCAAAATTTCAAAAGTGACCAATTAGAAGCTAAAAATTTGAATCTGATCACAGGAAAAAAACAGCCTTAAGATAGGGAAAAAAGAAGTTAAGATAACGAACGTGAAAGAGGAAAAACCTTCGATACTGGATCAAATCAACAAACATGTGTTTGTTTGGATAATGTAGGGCTTCTGTAATAAGACTATCCATCGGACCGGTATTAAAGTGGTCTTAATATCGAAATGGGTTTTTTATTCAGACCTTTTCACACTAAATCGGTCTTATTATCGAGCGCGGTATTAATATTTTAATATCGGGTGGTCCAAATGGCAAATCTTTACTGTATATTAAAGAAATGATGTTTTCAGTGTTTTGTATTATAATAAACGATTTGAGCTGCATTTCCAGCCTTCATGTGTATCCATTGCTGATAAGATCCAGGTATGGTAAGGTGTTAAAATATGTTAATTGTATTAATTATTAGCCATTAGTGAACATGTGCACTCAAGCAAGGAGTGTGCAGCGCATGCGCAAAACACTTTAAGGTAGAGAAAGGGGTATACAATGTAGGGAAGATTAATACAACTTCTGCAAGACAAGATGCTTCAGCATACATAGGATATTGCTAGTTATAGTTTTAAATATTTTTTTATTTTTAAACTTTTTGACACTTTCAATTTTTAATTACTCAATCACGTGACCTTTAGTATAGCTTCTAATAAATTGGATTTTAAATTGTATTTTAAACAAAATCCACGTACATGAGCATCTTTCACTTGCAAAGTCTTATATTTGGAAATATTTCCCTCTTTTAATTGACTAATTGATTTCTAGTTTGTAGCAGATTTTTTATCTCGGCAAGCATATCTTAAAAACTCTCAGACTACTTTCTGTTTGTGTTTCTTTCATTTTTGGAGTATTGACAATCTAACATGTACGTAGTCCAAGGGTCGGTCGGAACTATGAACCATCTAATTTATTCACTCCTTTCATAATTAATTGAAGTTTGAAGTTTCAAAAAGCGGTATCGAATTATTATCTAAATCTGACTAATTTTTACAGATATGCTTGCGGGAAAACATGGAGACCATCTAAGTAATATTGCCACTACATCTACACAATGTTTTATGAAAGCAAATCTCTGAATAAATAGCATTTTTGCAACAAGTTGTGAATGTATAAAATACTAATAAATAAACTTTTCCTTCTAAAGCATCTCTTAAACATTGTTGCAAAGTGCTAGTATAAAACAAAACGCAGAAAATCATAAAATATCATTTAATTGATTTCATAATTGTAGAAAAATATCGAAATCTTAAAGCAAAAAGATTCTTCAGACAGTAAAAAAGAACTTTTCGCTTTAATTTCCCGAAAATACATCCTGGCAACATGAACACACGTCCCTTTTGATTGAATTAATTAGACACTCAAAGTAACTGTAGATTGGGCAATACTTTAAAATATAAATTTTGCTTTTTTCCCCTTATTTTGCGAATTATATATTTCACATACATGTATATTTATTTATTTATAACAAAATTTCCGCGAATTTGATATTCGAAACTAGGTCTGCCTGCAATAATGTCGCTAACATTTCGCTACGATAATATTAACAAAGGGCTTGGTTCGCCTATTATGAAAAAAGGCCCAATATTTAAGAAAAAATAATAAATTATTATTAAATCATTTTTCGTATATATACATGTAAACCAAGTGTCAAAGCAAACACAGATACACTTTTTAGCTTGAATAATCATATATCAAAGATGCTGACATTTAAATTAGACACCCACCGTCGTGGTATTCGTGTGATTTCATAAGTTTTCGTAACTTTGAATGGGAATTTAAGTATGAGCACAGTCCTCGACAATCTATATTTTTACACAGAATATTCTTCAGTCTGATTCTGCCATGCCTGAAAAATCTTAAGACTGTCGACAGCTGTGCCGGAGGATTTTTTTTAAATGTGAGTCTTGGAGACATAATGCACGGAGAAAAATATATGTGTACACCGTTTCTATGACATAATGTAAACATATGCAGCACAGGTGTAATGTGTT
>JAUMHA010373345.1:0-13091 GCA_032359765.1 Saxidomus gigantea | reverse complement strand
TGTCTAACAAGACCATTTCAATAATAAGACCATTTCAATAATAAGACCATTTCAATAATAAGACCATTTAACAAAAATCAGATCATTTCAACAATCAGACTATTTCAACAATCAGACCATTTCAACAATAAGACCATTTCAATAATAAGACCATTTCAATAATAAGACCATTTCAATTATAAGACCATTTCAATAATAAGACCATTTAACAAAAATCAGACCATTTCAACAATCAGACCATTTCAACAATCAGACCATTTCAACAATAAGACCATTTCAACAACAAGACCATTTCAATAATAAGACCATTTCAATAATAAGACCATTTAACAAAAATCAGACCATTTCAACAATCAGACCATTTCAACAATAAGACCATTTCAACAATAAGACCATTTCAACAACAAGACCATTTCAATAATAAGACCATTTCAACAACAAGACCATTTCAATAATAAGACCATTTCAACATCAAGACCATTTCAACAATAAGACCATTTCAACAACAAGACCATTTCAATAATAAGACCGTATCAATAATAAGACCATTTCAACAATAAGACCATTTCAACAACAAGACCATTTCAATAACAAGACCATTTCAACAATCAGACCATTTAGCAACAAGACAAGAGGTGTCTGAAATAACCGTTAGTTAAGAGGGTACATACTAGATTTTCTTGGAACTGTTGTGCAGATTCAGAAATGTCATGAAGGCCTCAGAAGATTAACTGGTTCAAAACTAGATATGCTTCGTATAGAAATGAAAGATATGACATGAATCAACAAAGCAGTCGATTGGGTATCACGTAGTGACAATTCAGTCAATGCAGACGCGACTTGACATTATGGAACAGGGTAACATGAACCCTCAAAGCGATCACGACTTAATGGACCGTTCAAGTTTTATGATAAATTTAAAGCCTACCTTAGCCGATTGTTAAAGGGTCAATGTTGGGAATATATCCGTGTCTATACTTTTTAATGCAGACGAAATTGTTTTCGTTGCATAGTCAGAGAAAGACCTTCAAATGATGTTTAATTAAAGGCACTCATGGTGAAAACACTGACACTAATAAATCTAAGATTAGCACATTCCAGAAAAAGACTCACATACCCACGACCAATCTACGTATAAACCCTACATATCCACCTACCTACTATCTATCTATATTGGAAATGTCGTTTTTCTTATAAATTGTAGTTTGGTGGCCTCAATACATTAATATAATACAAACTGTTTCATTATTACAAAAGAAAACAACAAATATACCTCTTTAAATGCTGATTTATATAACTTATAACTAATACATGTATACTGAATAACTTTTTACTTCGTTGCTGAATATACTGACAAATTGTTATTCCGATATATTTGTTTGTTGAAATCCAAACCTAATCTGTAAGATTGAGAAACCCAACAAAAGGTTTCATTTACACTCACGATTGCAACAAACATTTCACACTATCACAGACTCTGGGACGTTTCCGAGTCTAAATTCAGTCTCTATAGTACGGCTTCAATCAAAGCCCGTAAACTTCAGACAGTCTTGCTATAATTATATGCAAGTTTAATGAATTGGAAATAAACAACATTTTAATGATCAATTTTACAAAACATATCAGTTGAAGTTGTATTTTACTATTGATATTGGTGCTCTTTTAAAACGTATTTGTTAACATGAGAGTCATTAAACAAATTTAAACTGAAAGTTTATTTACTGGTTAGTTTTGACGGTTAATGGAAGGTAATTTAATTCAAAGCAGATAAAGAAACACTTACATTTCGGACTCATCCATAATATAATAGAAAAGAAACCCACAAAAATGCGCATCATTGTCTATTGTTAGTACGTACGATTCAATTACATTTTGTATACTGAATGTATATAAGTAATCAAATACCACAAAGTTCTATGTTAGATACACCCCTTACGGGTACTATTGTACAATTCAATACCTAATCCAAATACCACAGACACCCAATAGCTTACTTTTAAATTACATGTATTTAAATCCTCTCGTTCAAAACTCCATTCAGTGATTTGTTAAATGTGTACACATCGTTTGTTCAAACTGTACTGAGATCGCAAGCATTGAAAAATTATTGATGTGCCGTAAAATATGGGTACACATGTATATCGCATATTCAATGGGCTCCATTAACGTTAGTTACAAATATTAATATAATTTATTATTCATGAATTCTCTCGAGCCCGAGTTTAAATATGAAAACCACGTAGGTTGACAGATTTTTATCATTCGGTATATGTATAGGGTAAAATAACTATGCACATAGGTCATAGTTGGAAAAAACTACCACAGGCACCTGTCACAGCACACCAGCGTTGGTACCCAGCAGGCACCTCTCACAGTACACCAGCACTGGTACCAAGCAGGTACATCTCACAGAGCACCAGCACTGGTACCTAACAGATATCTATCACAGAGCACTAGCACTGGTACCCAACAAGCGCCATTTACTGTACATCAGCACTGTTACCCAGCAGGCAACTGTCACGTCAGACCAGCACTGGTACCCAGCAGGCGCTTATCACAGTACACCTGCACTGGTACTCAAAAGGCACCTGTCCAGTACTGATACCCAGCAGCTACCTGTCACATCGTACCAGCACTTGTACCCAGCAAGCACATGTCACTGTACACCAGCACTGCTTCCTAGCAGGCACCTGCACTGCTATCGGGCAAGCAATATTGAGATTATCTCGACACGTTTCGAGGTGGTCGAAATCTCTATCAAAAAATTTACATTACTGATTTTATATAATTTAAAATATCGCATCAATACTATACACTGCTTGATGAACAAATTCACAACAAATGTAATGAAATGAAACAAATGGTTTCTTTTAATTTTCTAACGTTTCCTACTTGTTCAGTACACATCATAGTCAACAAGTTTTAGCACCTGGGTGATATTTGCACCTATTTTATAAAACTTATAACATTTAATAATTTTTATAACATTTTCATAACTTATAAAACGTAGTAAATTTTATAAAATACATTTAAGTGCAAATATCACCCAGGTGCTAAAATCTGTTAGAAAATTACCCAATAACAGATTTACTATACACATTGTTAAACATTTCTCGAATGCGCGTTGATATTCAATTTAACAATCCATAGAGGCCTTTCTCAAGACAACTTCTGAGATCTACATGTACTATAAACGTTCTGTCATAACTGACTATTGTGACCATGTGTAGATAGTATGTGTACATACAAATGTCTGACATGCACAGATGCTGATACAAGGAATCCGGGTACCAGACCAGAGTGAATTGTTTACGAATATATATCCCTTGGTTCTTTAACGTGCCTGGTGTGTAGCACCGAAACATACGAGGCTTCCTCTGGGTTTCTAACCAGTTCATCTCTAGATGGATGGGAAACACTGAAACGCGTTTCTTTAATTTCCCGTGAAGGATTCGAACCAGGGACTTTTGGATTGGTAGTCCAAAGCGTTAACCACTCGGTCAGTGCGCCACCTTTTGATCTCTTATATATATATTGATAATGTAGTTGTTAAGTTTTAAGTTTTGTACATCGTTTTGTAGGAAAGTTAAACAATCGGACAGTGTGTGCGTTCGTCTTCTGTATGTATAATACTTACTAACTACATACGAGTATACATTTTATAACCTTAATAAGATTTTATTAACTTTCGTGATATATTTATGATCATGAATTAACATATAAGATGAATAAAGAAAGATGAATCACAATCTTAACTACGTATGTATAACCTGAAATGCGCCAGTAATCACATAAAACATGTAATTTATTTTTCAATCTAAACAGTTAAAAGGGGCGTTTCACTTCATTAAACAAAAAATGCAAACAGACATAAATTGGTAAAGTGAAAACCATACCAATTAGTGCTTATGTCACATGTTTAATGGGTGTGCTCTCGCCGACTGAAATTCCTCATTTCATCACCTACATGTACTGGATATTTTACCATGTCAAAAATTATGTAGACAAAAAAAAACATTTTGAATCTCTAGAATTTATCATAGATTGAGCACTCTTTTGAAAAACGTCAGTCTTATTGAATACTGTTGCAATGCATGGCGAAAACGTAATAATATACCGAGCCCGTGCCCGTTTAGTTTTTAATTTTAAATTGAATAAATTAAATTTATTATAAATGCTGATTATTAAAATAAAAGAATATAAATTGTAATTGTAATCTTACCAGTAACATTTAAACTCCGTCGTTTTTGGTATTTCCTGCCAACAGAATTGTATTATTCATTTTAATACAAACATATAACTGACCCCTCATTTGACATGTAGCAAGCATACAAAATGACGTACGAAGACAGTGACATTATTGTTCTAAATGACAAATTAATGGAAGAAAAACTAACCTTTAATGGCGATCAACAACAAAATCATTATCTCCATGTATGTGATACACCAGCTGACATTTAACAGACACACTCTATTGATTGACCCAAAACAAGCCGTTTTAAAGGCAGCTCTTCAATTTAAAGGAAGTAGTGCAATGTAAATAATCGAACCGTTACAGTATTATTGCCTCGACACAAACTGGTATCTTAAGTCGAACTATATAGTTTTATATGTGTAACGAAATAACTTTTCGATGCCAAAAATACAGATATGTTCGGTATCGCAACATTTTTTGTGTAAAGATTCTGCGATTCACGGTTGAAATGTTGTCCATACAAACTGGGCGTGTAACGAGCATGAGTACGTTTACAAACTATGTAAAGTAACAATATATTTGTTGTTTTGGGCCTGGGGGCTGTAAGGCTTCATTTCAAAAACCGTAGACAATTTAACTGAAAATTTGCTGATAGCAACTGTAAAACTGCGCTTTGGGAAAGATGTGCAAGAAAGAACAGATCAGGATGCTGTTTGAATGTAGCATACGATAAGACAATATAACAAAAGAAACAGTACAGATAGCTTCAAACGATTGCAGAATAGTTCATACCTTGCGGACTCAATTACACAGTTTTTTAACGGACTCCTGTTTTAGAAATTACTGCGCTGATAAGGTATTTTATGACCTGTTTTATGACCATTTGGAATACTTTGGATTTTATAGTTGTGCATATTTTGTACCGTGGCGCAGTAGAGCCTAGAGCGTCCGCTTAGAGATCAGGGGGTCCAGGGTTCAATACCCATGGGAGCCATTTTAAAGAAATTATTTAGTATGTAAATTGAAATTCATGAAAATGTATGTTGTTTTTCAAGATATGAGAACTGTGTCTTAATATTCCTTAATTTTAGTATGCTGTAAAATTACTTGAAAATATAAAAGTTGACCTTGATCATTTTTTAATGTTCAATATCTCAAAAAGTAGACGGTAGAACATTTTCATTTTTTCTTATATTGCAGTTCATAACTATATTACTAATAAAAAATCCATAATAAGCAGTGATGCCCCTACTCCGAATCGTTTGCTACACTCTTGTAATTTTATATGTGTGATATGTCTCGAGACAAAATTAGGTAAATTGTATTCCCTATTTTTTTGGCATTATTGGATATTTTTGTTACCCGTGTTAAACTCGTAGACCTTAAATACATGTTTTTCAATTCTACATTGCCTGCAATATTTTCATTAGAACCAAAACAAAATTTACATAAATACTTGAAAACTTTTAAGGATAGTTTTAAATAATGCCAGTATTTCTAGTAGGGGTGGGGCAACAATAAACAATATATCTTTTTTAATTAAATGTCTTCAAATTTTGCACACTAGTCAGTTAACAGTGAGATGTAGATTATGCAAATATTAAATTTATGAAGGTTTGAAATAGTAGCCCATAAGGGTTATGATTACGGAAGGTAATCATATGCATATCACGGGAAAATGCGGATAGTTACGTAGGAGTTTTCAAATTTATGATGTAATTTCACTGATTATTATCATGATTATAGGTTATTGAACTTGTATGGGGAAATATTACTTGGAACGAGTTGATTTGGCGGGAACAACGAGTCCAATCAACTCGTTCCAAGTAATATTTCCCCATACAAGTTCAATAACCTATAAAACCGTTTCTTATTTACGAACGATTACATCTATATTCACCTTAGATAATTTCTTTTAAAAAATATATAATCTACGTACATTCCTGACAGGGATGTCACGAAATAAAGACATTGAAATACAATTAATTCAAAAGATTTTTACCAAGCCTTCTATGTCCATAGGCCTTCAGCGCCAACAGCGCTTTGATTGCCAGCTGTGTTCAGTATTTGTTGTTGCCTTGAAAATCGAATATTGGTAATATGATCTACATCTGCTGAAAGAGATATGCATTTTGCAATGTTCACAATATAAAAAATAAAGGGGGGATATTGAAATTCACCATAACAACAAAGTTCGTAACAAAGTTATGTTTCTTCTTTTAACCAATTACAAAATGAAACATAATTCTAACAAACTTGAAAACCGTACACCTTCAGGTTGTTGCGGGTTAGAAATACCGTATCCCTCGATACCAGCAGTTCCCGATCGACAAATGCAATTCTCAAATGAAAAAACTCGGATTACAAAACTACATTTATCGTTGGTATGCAGCGAAGTAATTTTGCTGGCCAAACTCTAAAATGTTAACAGCCTCTCAAGTCAAAATTTACAGATACAATGTACATGTATCTTAAGTTTATTTTGCCGTGCAGCTTTTGAGCGTTTATCTGCAATGTCCACTCTGTGTCACCGTACAAGAGAGATGTGGAAAATGCATATATCACTTTGAAAAGAATTCACTGACACCAGCCGTGAAATAGACATGTGCGCAATAACGGTGACAGTTTTGTTCAGGTTCCCAAGTGTTGCGATAAACACATACAGTCATACAAAATTATATTTTCCCGAAACTACACTGCCCATTAATCGCGACTGCAAAACACTTCTTAGTAAAAACTCGGAATAACAAAACAAAACAAACGTTGTGTTTAGAAAGTCAAATCCACGGCTCATTATTTAGAGCATGTGCATGACCGACCCAAGCATCTTTCCCATCATGCAGTTCTTTAAATTAATAAAAGAAAATTTCCAGTCAGTATATGTCAGCGTTTGACCGATGTTCCGCGTGTCAAGCGGTGAAGACAAGTTGCTCTGACTACGTCTTTTCTTGGCAGTGTTATCCAATGGCGTTACCGGCGTTCGTGAAACCCAAAACACTACTAACTAGCCAGAGGTGGCCCCAGCACTAGGCGATGCAGACAGAAGGGGCCTTATCCCCAGCCTCGCTACCTAGTACAAGGGTAGGGGTGCCAGTTCGCATTCCCGAGAACACACATACTCGTAGCAGCATTCCATACTAGATCGTGTCATGTCCTGACAAAAAATTCGGAGTCCAAAAGTAGGTCACCCACGCAGTCTATTCGACCTAGGTGTGAGTGACCTTAATCCTGAAAAGGCATGCACGTCGCAGAGCAGGGAATGCCCCAGATACTTGATTTTGGTCTTGTAGATGGCGGGGCCCTGGCTAACTACGAGGGTGAATGACCCTGACAAGGGCTGTTTGTGTTCCAAACGACAGAGGGACGACGAAGAAAACGCATGCCGGTGACGTATGCCGGGTGACGGCGATGCGTTGCAAAGTCCATACTAACAGCTCCTGCGCTGGGGGAGGCACATGGCCTTTTTCAGGGCTTCAGTTTAAATACTCGGAATCCAAATGAAGTTGGCGTCTGAAAACACGTGCTATGACCTAGTTATATCCAGAAAATACTTTTCGATTTTTTTAGAAAAAAATAAAACAAAAAAATTCATTCGTCTTCAACATGTCTGTTCCGATCAAAATTGTTAATGAAATACTAAACGCTAAAAAGGGTAGGTTGAAGACACAAACTGGAACATAGGTGTTATATCTGGGTCAAACGAAACAGATATAACAACTAGTAATAAATATGCATGCAGGTATAAAAAAAACACCTGCATGTATAAAAATACACCTGCAGGTACAACTCGCAAGTATAACGTACCAGAACTAACAACTAATAAAATGTTTACCTGCAGGTACAAATTGTATGTACATCTACGGGAATACTCTCAACGATCAATTTCTGATCACTTACTAAAAAGTCGGGGATAGATATGTTAAAAACCAAAAGGCTATGTTACATACTATATAATTGTGTACAACATTATTAGTGATGTATTTATCGTTCTATGTTCGAGTGTGTACCATTTAAGTGTTTCTTGCATTGATGTTACACTGCTCTGGTATGAATAGTCATTCATTACATATCTATCTGCAGCTCTTTGCACCCTCTCAATTACATTTGTTGAGTTTTTTTAATGGATGCCAAATTGCACTACAGTATTCTAGTTGTGGGCGGACATGGGTTTTATATACTATAAACCCCAAACCGCAGGAGGTCTAATCCCTTAATTTAACTCACCTGAAAAATTTATTTACATAGTAAACTTTACGTAACTCAACACTTTGAAAGAGAAAATGCATACCTTTATGGTATGTATATTGACAATGACTTTTACTTACTGTTCATGTAGCTATGCAGTAGCTGATTATGAAAACAGAAGCTAATCTATCACAGGCTAAGACCCCTACTGTGAATACACAGGTCTCTCTGGACCCCTGTGTTCACATATCTCACATTCCTGTTCAATTGTCTTTAAAAGTATTTGATTGTTTATCACTTTGATAATTGCAAAAGTGTTCTAATGTCAAATACATATAACTCTTATATAGATTAAAAATGATATAGTTTAATTAACTCTCCAGTACTAGCCATCAAGACGATGAGGACAGGCGCGAGAGATAAACAACAACAACAACAACAAAGAAACCAAACATCCACCAAAATATAGAAAGTCTTCAAAATTAGTGTTTCAATCCAATTATGGCTGATTCATACTCGTTTGTGAAGGGTGGAAAGTTGAAATTAAAAGGCAGCAAGCTCAAAAAGTATGTAAAGTATCGTGTAGTAGCAAGTAACAAAACTAGTAATATTTGCACTTTTCGGATAGGCATTGATTCCGGATAGGTAGCACAATATACAAATTTTATTTACTGTCGGTATTTGAATGATACAATAAACATGAGCTATGAAATGCTAGCGAACAAATTTTTTTTGGAAAGATCTGTGGTAAATATACGAGTCTCAAAAATCTTAAATGGCACCAATTTTTAGAAAAAAGTTTGACAGCGTTCGGAGCATTCTTTGCATTCGTATCAAAGGGGCCAGACATGCTTGATTTTTTTTAATATAGTAAATAAAGACAAGGGAACCACCTGGAAGTCTGACAAAAGAGTCGAGGTAGCGATTTCTATGAGTGAAATGAGTCTTAGAAGCAATACATACTGTATTCAAAACTATATAGATCATTTAAAAGCAAAATGGCTGTGACAATTTTTACAATGATATAAACTTACCAAGTCGGTGACCAATAATCGCTACCCAGACTTCTTGTCAGACAAATTCGCCGAGGTCAAGGTCGATCATTGTTTATCAATTAACACCTTTGATAACGAGCGAGACAGCCACATGCTGGTTGAAAGGTAGTGACTAATTAGCTCCGCTTTCTTACGTATATTAACCAACAGACGACAATCGATTTTGACTGACAATGTATGCTGAGACTTGTAACGACGCCAACATATGTTATCCAAAAGAAGACGGTCGGATTTTATATTGACACGTCGATGAACATTCTCGCGGGTCAAGTTGACGCACAGGACATTTTTATTGTGGGTCATATACGGATATTTCTAGATTTTCACGGGTCAAGACCCAAGGTCTCGGGTCAATTGAACATCCTGTACAATGGTCATAAGGTGACCTTAAGATCAACTTAAGGCTTACAATGCTTTCGAGTTAGTCACCCCTTGTCCGGCCACTGGTAGAATATGCTTCTACCATCTGGAGCCCTTACACAAAAAGCAGTATCAATAAGATAGAGATTGCCCAGAGGTGTGCAATAAAGTGGGTAAAATGTAACTGTTCCTCTCTCTCTCTCTCTCTTGAGTGTTACAGCCTTGCAGGGTGATCTGAGATCGAGGTCTCTGAAACACAGGAGATTCAACTCCACGGTCATTATGTTTTACAAAATATATCACAACATTGTAGCAATCAGACTTCTATCCTACGTACAAACACCTATCAGACTCACCAGGCACATGCATCAACTGTCCCTAAGACAGATACAGGTTACCTCTGATTACCAATAGTACTCATTTTTTAACCCTTTGGAACAAACTCCCATGTAACATTGCTACTCTACCTGACCTTGGCCAGTTCAAGCAGGCTGTGGTAAATGTTCAGTATTAGTCAGGTGATCAATGCTTTTTATCATTTAAATTTATTTCTATTCTCAATTATATGCTAACATTTTAACCGTTCTTTTTAACCTTTGACTGGATACTTTCTTCTCACTTTTACCTGACAAAACTTACTGTCAGGTACTTTATTGTCTCACTCTCTATATTAAAATTTCAGACGTGCACTTTAATTCTGCCTAGATATAACACTTGCGAGAGGGTTTGGCAGTATCCAGAGATAGATAGATAGAATTGTACATTTTTGCAATAATAATGGCGATGGCACATCTTTACCAGGAATTTCTTCATTCTTCAGGCCTTCACATTATGGGTGATACCAAATTTAACAACCTGTCTTCAGGCATTCTGCAGGTGCAGAACACCTTAAGATATGCCATGTATTTTATACCTGTAGGATGCTCAAAAGTGCAAAATTCAGAAAGTTCTCTGTTGGCTAGGTTTTATGCAGAGAAGACATTTGAGAGTCAGAATTTAAAATATGATAAGGTGGTGTCCTGCAGTAGTAGTCTCATAAAAACTAATGTAGTGGTTATATTCATTGTATATTTATTTGAAACCGTTACCTATTGTTTGCACAGGCATAAGAAGAGTAAGAAAAGGAAACATGAAGATGACGAGGATGGTGGTGGGGACATGCCATCTGGATCTAAGGATATCTCAGATACCGCACAACATGGTATGTCAGTCAGTCTTTTCTCAGATGTATATTCTTTGTAACTGGGTCAAGTCTACTACATGGTGTGTGCACCTGTGGGTTTGCCAGTAGCACCCTTGAGTGCTGACTGATGGACATGTGACTATGTAATATATAATGTAAAAGTTATGCTCAAAGAACATGTTTTTAGATTTCCTGGACACCTCATGCAATGGTGGTTTGTCCATCCGTCTGAAGACTTCCTTGATAACACTCCTTGATACAGGTCACCATTTTCATTTGACTCTCATGAAACTTGCACATAAAGTTGCCTGCAACCTGTAGAGGATCCCTATTGTTTAAGGTCACTGTGCCCCAATCTTTTCTGCGCAATATCTTGAGATCTATATAAACTACAGTCTCCAAACTTCATAGGATTATTGGTCTTACTGAGTAGACGATCCCTACTTTTTTTGGGGTCAAAAGTCAAGGTCACAGTGACCCAAATTTTTGATAATATTTTCCACTCAATATCTCAAGATCTACCTTACATACAGTGTTATAACTTCATAGTATGATTGGTCTTACTGAGTAGATTATCTCACTGTTTTCAGGTTTTAGGTCAAATGTCAAGGTCACAGTGACCTCTTGTTAGTGTGTCCTTGATAACAGTCTACAGGTGACAATTTTCATTTGACTTTCATGAAACTTTGTCAGAAGGTTGCATGCTACCTATAGATTTTCCCTATTGTTTTTGGGGTCAAAAGTCAAGGTCACAGTGACCCTAACTTTGAAAGTCATTTCAGCTCAATATTCTGAGATCTAATTATCAAAAACACTGAATCGAACATTGAAAATGTTTTCCACTCAATATCTTGAGATCTACATTACCCACAGTCTTGAAACTTCATAGAATGATCGGCCTTACTGAGTCAATGATCCTTAATGTTTTTGGGTTAGTGGGTCAAGGTTAAGGTCACCCTGAACTCTGATTGCAAAAGATTTTGATAAAACTTACTCAGAACAGTTGAGTGATATTGGCCCTTTTGAACCTTTTGTGTAACCTGTTTTAAACTCATTTCAGGTATTGTTTCTGTTTGTTTGTGAATTTGACATTATACAAGCCTGGTCTCCAACTTACTTATTTATATGTTTACCATGTGTTTATCTTTTTAAAAAATCAGGACCTAGTTGTTCAATTATTCATAAATGTCGTATTTTTATACCCTAACAGATTCAGAATAGGAGGTTATATAGAGAGTGTAAAGTTGGTCTTTGTCACATTCCAAAATCTATTTCTCATTATCCAGGGTTAAATGCAGGACAGTAATAAGTTATATGAAATAAAGGACTTGTAAACAGCTGTTGTGCAGATGATTGACATGATTAGAAGAGTTTCTTCCATGGTGGAAGGCTGATTGACTGTTTCCCAGAGATGTATTAAGATAGAAAGCAATTTAAGCATTTTTTCCTGTCCAAACTTATTTTGCAGGATTATTTTTCATACTCTATCTTCAAATCAGTTTTTGGGGTATGGAGTTGTTCTTACATTAATATTATACTTTCAGGTGGCTGGTGGGCGGTGTCAAAGCTTGGTCAGATAAGTGGAAATATATGTATAGAACTTGGAGACAGAAGATACATGTTTGCACAAGACAATGGCAGATTTGTTCTTGGATCACCTAGGGAAGGTATATCTTTAAACACATTTTAGAATTTACAGATTATGCTGAAATGGTTGTTTGAACTATATGTATTTCAAAAACAAGGGATATTTTGATATTTTTCCATAGCGTGTTGAATAGATTATTTTTGACAGCCATTTTCATACCCCCATTAGGGCACTTTACATAGTTAAGCAGGGGCTATCATACTATGTAGTAATCATGCATGTTGTCCCGTCCCATCTTGCACAAAGTTATATATTACTCTGTAGCATGCTTGCATTGCACCTTCTAAAAAAACAGGACATGGTTTCAGTACATTGCACACAGGGCAGCTGTTACTAAAAATAGATAAAAACTTTTAAATGGCTTCTTTTCATGAACCAGTTAATGGAATGTCACCAAACGTTCTCTTTAGCATCCTTGCATTGTCCTCTTTCAAAATATTACAATGTACCGGTAAGCCTGTGGGT
>JAUMHA010373334.1:0-13092 GCA_032359765.1 Saxidomus gigantea | reverse complement strand
GAGGCCCCGACAGTTACTAGGTCGATGTACCGAAGTACAAGTGGACCGAAGTCCTGTTGTGTGTGTTGACCTAGTTTTCGTCGAGACCCCACGCCTGCTCCGCGACGTGCACGCCACGAGGGGCAGAGAGCAGCTGGCCTGTTTTCAACATTGAACAACCATTGTATGCTCCCCTGAGCATATTATCAGCTCGTTATGGTTGGATGATTGTCCACGCAGTAACTGTTACCTGCTGATACTATATATAGCATCTTTATGAGATCATAAAAATATATTAGCCCGGTTGGCTCAATAGGCAAAGCACGATACTTGTAATCTCGGTGTTGTAGGTTCGATTCCCGGGATCGACTAACTAAAATTACTAGCCGTATTTCGGATGAGACCAAGGCCAATCATGTATGGGTGCTATACACCTGGCATGTAAAAGAACCAGGGTTGTCTCTGGAATTGGGACGCTTTCTGTATCTTGCAATATCCTCCAGAAACCTTAAATCACTAACCTCCCCCACTAACCTCTTCTGTGGGCGTTGGTCATATGGATTATCTGGTACCAACAACATACATATCATGAAATTAAGGACCGAGTTAACATGTCACACAGCGATATAGAAGACTATTGAGGGGTAGTTCAATAGTCATAACAGCTCTATGTCTATCACATCCCAACATTCTTCTTTCCAAACAAAACCTCTGTACTTCGATGAGCATCCATCATTTCCAACCATTCCATTTGTTTATTAGTTTCGAAACATTCTCTAAATACAGATTGTCACTTCTTTTTTTCTTTTTACATAAAAACAAATTGCCTTTATCAATGTATCCATGGCATCCATCACAGATACAGAAACTTTATGCAGAGTTGTGCGTGAGATTAATGGAATGCGTTGCAGTTTGTTATTATATATTTGACTTTCGATATGATCAGGTCATTACAAAACAGTGACCATTTCTACAACAACGACGGCGCTCTCCCTACTTATTTCATAAGACAAGAAGAAATGACTCACCCGTTCTAATTTCACCGGATCTTTCATAGCGTCTGTGCCTTGCTCAGCAATAGATTCGAATTGACGTCTCAGTTTCGGATCTGTGAAATGTTTGTAGTCGAATTGTGACGCTTCGGTGGCAGACCTTTTGGTAAAGTTTGCAGCTACTAGGTCCTCTGCAACCTGCATAAAGAAATTCAATAAACATGTTTTTTTTCCAAATTGTCATACTTATGATATTGATTGACAGTACTATAATGTGGCTTATTTCTGCAATGTCGTGCTGTCATTCTGACAGGGTCGCAAACACGACATCCAGTGCAAATGTTTAGGAACTCTTCAAAGATATTAAAAAGTATCACTTATTAGCAAGAAATCGTGTTAAACTTTCATGGACTTTCAAGGCAAGGTGCAAAACAAATTCTTTCTTCTAACAACATCCCTGGAAAGATCATAGAACATTGGTCTCGTTTTATCATTTTCTGGGAGACTTACATATTTTTTTTATTTTACCAAGTCAGATTTTACCCTAACAATGCCAACCGGTCTAGAACAACATCAGACCACTTTCAGGCGGTTTGCCTCCCTTAAATATTTCTCAAAGGTCCAAAATATGCACTGGTCTGATCCATTTTGAGAAAGACTCGCAGACTATCAGTGTTCGATACCATTCAAGGGTATTATCCCGTAAACATCTTAGAAACGATCAAAAGCACTGTTTTAACTGGTATAATGTTGCTATAAATCAAACTGACATTTGCCTGTCAGCTGATGTGTCAGCTGTAAGTCGCGGAAAGGCCCTGGTGATTTGGCAAGGGCCTGCCATCATTACCAACCACCGAGACAAAGACGGCAAACAGTCTTCATCAGCCAATCGGCAGGGCCCTGGGTTCGCTAGAAATCGAATTGACTGAAAAAATGTCGATTTGTAGCTAGTTGTCAGTCGCTAAAAAGGCAAATCGAATTGGAATCTTAAA
Organism: Saxidomus gigantea; assembly: GCA_032359765.1. Lineage (NCBI taxonomy): Eukaryota > Metazoa > Mollusca > Bivalvia > Venerida > Veneridae > Saxidomus > Saxidomus gigantea. Next base: position 11,129 of record JAUMHA010373334.1, on the reverse strand, counting down.
ACTTGATTGACAGCTGGTTGCCATAAATTTATAATAATCTACTTAGCATATTTCTACAATTTGCAAACTAGCAAGACAGATCAAAGTGGCAGCATACTACCAGCTGCCAATTCGAGCAAAATACAAAATTGAAACGGCAGTAATGTGTTATTTTCCTTTTCATGACAAAAGTTGATTTCGCTGCGTAATTCTAGCTACCACTCGAAAAATCTCGAGTAGTTTGCTGCCGGATTGCGATATCAATGGCACTGGCAACCAGCATCTAGTAACACTGATTTTTATAGATTCATGGTACAATTTGAAATAATCGCTTCTGTGACTGCCTAACGACTGTGTTCGGTAAATTAGTTAGCGTGTAAGATTCATTACAAAATATCTGCTTGTTTTCATAGATTCGCGGCGATGTAGGTCCGTCACACACTTTGCATCATCACGTATGGAAATGTTCTGATTTCTCTGCTCTGCATGCTAAAATTGTATGTGTTTTTTAAGTCATTAACGTGTACAAACAAGTTCTTTTAAACAAAAAACATTCGCATTAATAAACAAGTTGTTGATAACTTTATTCAATAGTTTGAAGACATTGACCCACACACCATCGTATGTAAATACTGGCAACGATTTCCGTTGCAGGGTACATTGCGTATGTTCATAGTGGATATACCGACCAGTAAATTTTATATTTGTACATATTTTAATTGGCATGCAACCTGAAAACAGAGGTACCTGCTGTCTTATCTATTTGTGACTGTTTACATGCATTTTGGCACGTTCTTATGTTAAACAAGAGGGCCATTATGATTACATATCGGTCACCTGGGTACCATTGGCCAGAATTCATGCCGACAACAGGGAAGCAGAAAAAGTAAATGTACAGCGATTGTTAGGTTTTCAATGTAAAGGCTACCTGTTGTTTGAATTTGAATGACAAACACGTCATAGTCAACGTCATCATTGCAACAAAGATAACTCACACCATTGAAATATGTTTGCAACACTGTACAGATTGTCTTAATTTCATTACTGTAACCTCAAAGCTTCACGTTAAGGTCAAGGTCATCCTATATATAAGCGCTGCAATGTATTTGCGAAACTGAACAAGAAGCTTCAAAAACAAAAAATAAGTGAAAAAAGGCCGAGTCAATTATGACCCTTGAGGCATATTTAGTACAGTCGTCTGGAAGGCTACAAACAAATATCTCAGCTCTGAGCCATGCAATTACGGAAAAGAAGATTTTAGGTGGCGGGCCCAAAGGTTTTATCCTTATTTAAGTTTGCATAAAACGCATTTTACATTTTTGACCCCATAGGCATTATTTGAGCAGGTTTGGTAGAGCAACAACGAAATGCTACAGAACAACTATTCAAACTCTGTTCCTATCTAAGACGAGAATTTCCATAACTTTTATATAAGTCTATATAAAAACAAGTGGACCGTGGGGTAGGGTCAATTTGTCGACAGGGGTGCACTCTTGGAAGATGACCACAAGGTGATTCTACAAACAAAATATCTAAGCTCTTTGTCTCTTATATTTGGACAAGACAATTTTAACGTATTTCTTAACATAAGTCAGTATAAAACAAGTGACGCCGGGCAGGCCAACTTTTGACCCAAGGGGCACGCTTTGAATAAACTTAACAGAGGACCGCTTCAAGGCTCTTGGGAGTTTCTGATAAGAATATTTTTTAAGTTTTACTATATTAAACTATGATATGATTTGAACAAACTTTATTAAGTTTTTACTATTTGATACCATAGCAACCAAAGTTCTGCATGGAACAAAAGTCTTTGAACACCTTTATAGCAGAACTCCCTCTTACAAACAACATCCCTGCAAAGATTCATCAAGATTGATAAATTGGAGATGTTTAAATTATTATAATCACAACATAAGACTCACGACGGACACATGTGATATAATGCACTCTTTCAATGTGTATAATATGCAAATAAATATATCACACCTTTTTATCTAAATGTATATCTAAAACATGCTTGTGACAGCTGGGCCCAAAATCTTATAGAACATGCTTTTGGATACCCTGTGCCGTGTTAATAATTTTCCCTAAAGAACTATGTAAAAGGGAGGACTTTTCATTTAAGCGCATTTTTTGCGCGCTTTTAAACATGCTAATACATTTAGGTACAACTATTACCAGAAAGTCAATTTTGTTCCAAACAAGCCCTGAAAGTAGTGTCCTCTTAAACAAATTCAAAAGCATGCCACATCGGGTTGTATAGGGTAAGCGATCTAGTTGTTTAAAGCGATGTTAAGTATGAAACAAATACATGTTTATTGGTTGTCCTTAATTATTGTATTCCTACGAGGAACTAATCCATTACATGCCTTGCTGGGGTGAGTTGTTTAATAATGCTTGAAAACGTTTACATAACTACAGCCAAGAATATACCCGACAGAAAGCCTGTTTATTACATTCAGTTTGCTATGTATTTACGACGTTTGTTTAAAAAAAATTATTGAGTTTCTTACAAAGAGGTTAACACAGGGCAAGAAGTATCTCTTAGCGAATTACAACACATCCTTCTCTTAGACTAAACAAAGTATCGAAACGCAATAACCGTTAATGGGTTACAAGCTTATGAAACACGCAGTGTTTAACGGCTGGTGGGCCGCAGACGTTACCAGTATCGTTATATATATATAATTAGGACGACCTTATATTTTCTTAGGTTAACATCCGATATAGTATTAACGGAAGATTATACATTCTACATATACAGATGTATTCTGCTTAAAAATGGAAAACTTTGAGTACCTAGACGTAGGTTAGTCCACATAATGTGTTTCTTTGGGCGACACTGCTTCAGTATCCTCTATAAATGTGAATAGTTTCCCGTTGTGAACAATGTTAAGGTCCTTGTTCGATCATATGTGATTAAAATAAGTTGAGGAAACTTGCAAAGCTACAATTGAAGTATATACTTTAACTTACAGTGAATCCCAAGTGTCAGGTAAAACGTGGATAAAGGGGGGGGGGGGGCCGGGAATCACAAGAATATCTGTCTGTCTGTCTCCAGAATATAACCTCTTTCATCGATTTAGAAAGCTAGATGTAAAAGAGGAGAAATGCTCCTTAAAGACGCGAAAGACGAACAAATTTTATCACTTTATATAAAGTCAATATATCTGGTTGATTTCAAATATGAAAACAGAAGAAAACACTTTAGTTATGTTATTTTACGGCATAAATTGCGCATCGATAACAATGACACTGCCACCATATACATATATAATGTAGTACCTTAATTACATATTTAACAAATCAGTTTAAATGGGAATTAATTAATCTAATGACGCAATACACGAATGTAAATGTTATTGATGACATCTGCAGTATCTTACTAAATGAGATAAACCATTTTTTCCACGGGAAAAAAGTATGGGAGAAAACAAACATTTGCTATAGGTCTCACAAGCCTTGCAGTTCCTGCGGATACAAAATTAGAACATACCGCAGCAGTTACAAGATATGTGTGTTATGTAAACCAGATATTCAGGAAACAATCTACTAAATCATACCTTTAATTAACACTGCGCATGCTTTACGTACAAAAATACTAAGTTTTGTTTTCCAAAGAAACAGCGTGACCATATGTATGGTGTATCATCAAGACCATCATTCCATTATTTTAGCTGATATGCTTTGTAGGGTCCACTGTTCTCAAATGCTCGAACATTTGTCGGCCATAATAATAACAATAATAATAATAGAAATAAAATCAATAATTTTAATATTGATGATAATAATAAATATATAGTAAAACTAATAATAAAGATGATAATGATAATGATGATGATTTCTTAGAATTGGATTTTTTAGAGGTTTTGTAAGCTTCATAACATCGCATTTTGCTGGTAGCAAATATATTTAGGTATCAAATGCAATATCATTAAGGATTGATACAATATCGTCTGATTTAATATCATCACGGACAGAGTCAGTGTCATCATGGGCAGATGCACTTTTACCAAAGGCAAATGCAGTTTTATCAAAGGTAAATGCAGTTTTATCAAAGGTAAATGTAGTTTTATCAAAGGCAAATGCAGTTTTACCAAAGGCAAATGCAGTTTTATCAAAGGTAAATGCAGTTTTATCAAAGGTAAATGCAGTTTTATCAAAGGTAAATGCGGTATTGTCATGGTCATATGCAGTGTCAAAAAGGGAAATTACATTATCATTAAATACATTGTGCAGTTTCATCCAGGGTATATGCAGTGTCATCAAGTAAATATGCAGTAGGTGCAGAAGGGAAGATGCGGATTCACCAAAGGCAGACGCAATATTGTCAAGGGCGGTGCAGTATTATCAAGAGCAGATATAGTATCGTCAAAGTCATATGCAATATTGTCAAAGACAGATATAGCGTCGCCAAAGGCAGATGCAGTGTCATCAAGGGAGATATAATATCGTCAAGGTCAGATGCAGTATCGTTAGGGACAAATGCAACTATTTTAAGGGGCCATGTAATAGCACCAAGTAAATATGCAGTGTCGACAGGGGCAGAAGCAATATCATCAAAATCAGTCTTCTCAAGGACAGCTGAGGTACCGTCAAGTAGAGATTCAGTATCCTCAAAGGCAGATGCAGTATCATCAAAGACGGTGTAATGTCCACAACGGAATGCGCAGTGTCGCCAATGGCTAATGCATAACCGTAAAGGAAAGATGCAGTATTGTCAAGGTTTTTTTTAAATGAATGTAATATCACAGTCTTGTTTTACTATTACATGTACATTGAACAAATGCTACACTGAGTAAATAGATGCAGGACAAAAATCAAAACCACAATTTTAGAAAAATCGCAATTAAATAGGTCAATGTGTGCAATGTAAATCGTAAATCAAGGGAATTTTTATCAATCTTTTGCTAAAAAAACATCGTTTAAACGGCGATAACTAGAGATACGCGTTAACAATTATCTGACTGCTGTCTTAAGCACGATATATCAAACATGCCAATTATCTCGTGCATCTATTCTGAGATAATAGAACAAAAACATCTGTAAGGTGCAAAAAAAGAGTCACGAAAAGAAAGTAAAGATGCTGAGAATTTGAAGTATTCAAAAACGTCTTTCTCCCTACCACAGTATTAAAAAAATATTTCCCCTCCGCACTAATAGTGTTCATTACATATTTCCCTGTCGCACTGAAAAGAGTTAATTGAACTATTCAACACATACGTTCTTGTCACAATGACAGTGTATGTAGTTGATAGCAAAATATACCCCAAATAAATAAATAAATGCATTTTACGATTAAATTTGTAGATTTTATGCCGGATAAAAAGCTGTTTATAAACCGGGACACCATGTCGATATTGGTGGGCTCTGATCACTCGATACTTCATCACCAATCATCATGTGAACTTGCACAGCCTGTCCACATATTTATTTAACGTCCATAGAATTGCAGCGTTTAGAGTATCTTTTTGTCATGAGTTAAGCGTTTGAATCAACTTCAAAGATTGTGTGAGGGTGTCCTACATGTTCCTGTCTTGCAAAATAGAAAATATGTAAAATGGGGTGCTCAGTCGTGTCCCTGTATGGCATAACAGAAAAAATAAGATAGTGAACAGATCTTACAGAGACCAAAATTACTCCGGCACTAATGATGTCTGTTATATTTTATCTACACATATGAAACAGATTTAACATCGACAGTAGGTTCACTCTTTAAAGAACTGATATTTGACACATAAATTTTTCAAACCGATTTGTCTTTTTTTATTTAAATAGGTTATCTGTGATGTTTCATATTTTTTATCCTACAGTGTTTTCGCCGTAGATCGCACAGGTGGCAATAGTCATCATTAATGTATGCATTGAGAAAATTACTTATTATACGTGCGTATATTTCCCTACAATCGATATCAAACCTGTAACAGCAATCCAGAAAAGAAAATTTATATCATTTATCTTACCATCTGCTCACTATTGAAGTCTGTTATATTTGTATTATAAGCCCAAGCTTTTAGGCTCGATTGGTAGTACACCTCCTCGACTTCCGCGTTGTATCGTTCTAAGAAGCGGATCGCACGAGCTGTCTCATTGTCGTCTGCCGCGTGTCCAGCACAGAAAAGGAAAAACAACAAAACGATTCCGTATCCAAACTTTTTCATAATTTCTTGTGAATTTAAATGTATTTTTTTTTTGTATAACACAAATCCCGCACTCAAGTAGTTTCACTCACTTTTGAATTTCTGTAACTATGGATATGTGAAACATCAGCGTTATGATACCCAAGATCTGAGATGGCCCAAAGGTTTAGATAGTTCGAGATACACCTTGGTTAAATTTAGAATATTTCAGCCACGATTCTATCCACCCATCTCTTAAGAGTACAACTCCGATACTACAGTTACCAGACACAGTGCCTACATAGTTACAAATGATAGTTAGTAAGTATACTACAATGAAAGACGCGCGTGCGTTTGATAATCCGATAAAACGATAATACAAGATTAACAGATGGGTATAAAACACTGGTGAAAAATTATTCTTGATATTTCATTTCTAAAATTAATCAATCGTGTGAATTCCCGGTCTTTGAGAAGGTAAATAAAATGATATTTTCAGAATGAGTGCGCGGAGAGATATTAAGGCTAATGCATAGCCGTGAGAAGAAGCAACAAGTAATAGACGTTACATGAACAATTACTTGTGTAACGTTCTTGATTATACGTAACATACGCAAATCATTATGATAAATACTTGGTGTGTTGAGTGTGCATGAAAGTCACAATGAGTTTTTGTTGAGTATAGATACGGGAGTAACAATGTAAAATTGTATCTGGTCAAATGATGTGCAGGTCAGCTCTGGTATCAGGAGCGTTCAAACGTTTTTTTTATTGCATGCGCGTTGTCAACTTTACATTGCTCTTAGGTATATGCTGCTGCCGAAGGTTTATACTTGGATATAAAAATCGTGGAAAAATATGCTTTTTGAGGAGCACGTCCAAATGTTTATTAATTTGTGTCTGTCTGTTTGCAGAAATGATTTTTTACAAGTGTGTATGAAAGTCACGGTATAAATTGATTTGTTTCGGTCTGAATAAATTCATGATTGTCTTGAATTCCAATATAAATGTATTTAAACAAGAGGGTAAGGATGGCTCTATATCGCTCACATGCTCACATGACCTACTTATGACCCAAAGTGACAGAAATTCAGCATTAAATTATATATTATAAATACAAACATTATGTTTGACCTTGACTAGACAATCTGACTAATATACACGATGATTGGATGTAAATTGTGACCACTACAGTATCAATAAGTTTTTCTTGGATTTGACCTGGTGACCTAGTTTTTAATCCCATTTGACCCATATTCAATCATCAAGACAAACACTATGTCCAAATTCCATGGGTTCAAATTGGGCATTATGCCTCGGTGTAAACAAGATTTTAATTTGAGTTGCTTTTCTGACATATACTAGTACTGTATAGTTTTGACCCCGAGTGACGCAGTTTCAAACTTGATCTAGAAACTATTAGGACAGACATTATGATACGTTGTCATGAATGGTTGATAAATGTGGCCTCTAGAATGTTAACAAGGTTTATCTTTGAATCGATCCAGATTTGAACTTGGCCTCATATCATTTAGACAAGCATTTTGACAAATTTTCATTACGATTGATTTATAGAGTGTTACCAAGGTTTTTTTTTTATTCGACTGTGTGACCTAGTTTTGAACTCCAGTTGACCCAAATTCAATCTTGACCTAGAAATTATCGAGACAAACATTCTAATCAATTTCCATGATGGTTGTTACTAATAAAGTGTTCACAGGGTATTTATTAAATTTTACATCAGGTAACCCAGATTCGAACTCGACCGTCATTGAGATCACTGAGTTAAATATTTTGACAAATTGTCATTAGTTAATAAACGTAAACTTTGGAAGATTATAAGGTCTTTCTTTGATTTGACCGTGTGACCTAGAGATTTTATTTCAGGTGACCAAGATTCGAACTTGACCTAGAATAAATGAGACAAAAATTCTGATGAATTTCCACGATTGTAGCCTCTTGAATGTTAACAATGGTGTTGTTTTATTTGACCGTGTGACCTCGTTTTTGATCCAATATGATTCAGATTCGAACTTGAATAAAACATTTTCATGAAGATTGGATGTCAAATGGGACATCTAAAATGTTAATTAGGCATGTGTGAACTTAAAGATAGACGACCGACATCACGTGATAACATAGCTCACCTGAGATTTATTAACCTTCTTAAAAGGGCATATACAGGAATACTAACCATATAGTGTCGGAAATTTACCATGTGCGTAAACATGATCCTTAACTGTAACTGTTGAGTTGCCGGGATGAGGAGGAACGTGGAGGCTTTGCGAGATTTGGGTCACAAAGTGACTATACATTGTATTTAAAAATAAATGATTTCATTCACGTAAAGGCGACAGTAATTTATTGAAACATCAAAGGAGAGTCAATATATGCAATACATGTATGATAACGGCTGTAGTTAGTATATATCCAGCAATATAATCACTATATATTCTACATCACCACTTCAAACGGAGAATAGATACAATTCAAAACTGACGGCGATATTGGCGGGCTAATGGCTGATTCATTATTGACATTACTATCGTTATTATTGTGATAACGATGTCAGGCTGGTTCGGTTTTTTTATTTTTGGATCGATTGATTTTTCAATCGATCCAAAGTTTACAGAGTACAGCAGTTTCCTTACGGCCGAACGCTTTACATACAAACAAGTAGTTCCATATATTCAGTTGTTACGATTTATACTGTCTTCTGTTTTAAAAATTATATTGTAGCAGATCTAAATAATATCAAAACATTTCAGAATAGCATAATATCATATTGCTGTTTCTCTTATTATTTGTAACTTAAAATCAACGAGGTAACTGTTCTGTATAGAACTATTTTCCTACGCGGTTTTGATCACAACAGTTTTACAGTTTTTCAGACCGGAGACACTAATTTAGTGTTTCCGCGAAAGCGCGTTTTCTGCGTTTTTTACGCACTCATTTTGTCAATGACGCAACAGAAATAGCAAAGAGTGTCTTCTATGAGGCAATTAAAATGTGTATGATCAAATCATTACAAAAACAACATTTCAAAACGCTTCGGAATGCAAGATAAGTTGTTTACAAAATACGCTTCCGGTATGGGATATGTCTAATTTTGACCCTATTCCGTCGTCGTTGTCGTCTGATTTCTGATCGATCCGCATTTTGTACCATAGCGTTTTTGTGTGTTTTAGCTCGTATGATATCGTCATTATGGTATCGTAGACGCATAACAAGAGGTGATCGACGAACCTTAACAGAAGAAACAAAAACGTCTTTCTGAGAGATTTTAATGATCATTTTGTAGTAATTTCGATCAGACTGTCAATGTTGAAAGGGGTTTCAGTGTGCCAAAAAATATCAAAGTTTAATGTCTATGGTTGAATGCGCTTATGAAAAATTCGCTTTTTGGACAAAGTTGTCTTTTGAGATGCAGTGACAAAATGGAAAGCATCCAAAGAGAAACACATGTTGTAATGCCAACCCTTTGATTACCCACCATTGTGTGATGTATCACATGCCGTTTTACAGAAGAAGTAAACTGAATAAAACTTTTTTAACATATAGTCATGCCTTTTGTTTTTTAACATAAAGAGTATGACCCTCGGAATTTCTAAATGACCTCCAAATTCTGATACAAGGGGTCACAAATGACCCCTTAAAACTCTGATATTCACACATGTACTTGTACAGTCTGTGTTATCCTGATATTTACATATGTGTGCAGACTGTGTTGTTCAGAGACAATCGATCCCCCAGCACTTTCAGTTCTTTGATATAATCTTGAGACTACTAGATGTTTCTATTGTAACGTCTTTCACCTCTGGGCTCACTAATAACACACATACTGTTATATAGTACTTCACCGTTTTATTCACATATATCACATGTAGTATTAAAATGCCCTTGGTCGTACATTTGTAATATTCTTTTTGACATCTACAACAATTAACCTTTGCGTATACGAACATGTTCTTTAGGCTGTCATATGAAAGTTTTCTGTAAACAAAATGTACTAGATAAACGCAATGTATATGGCCTTGTAGCTGCCAATTACATTACACTATATAAGGAATTATGGCCTACTTTGTCACCATCTTTGAAGAGTACTACAAACAGCTTCCGACGGCGAACGAAAATAAATAGGAAATAATATGTCTACACGTTTGGTGCATTTTCCGACGATTGCAGTGAAAAAGGCATCAGACACTGTCAAGTCTAATTCGGATTTTATTATATGCAGGTACCGTCCGGTACCGCTCCGGACTTTCATTGAAGAGTAGACGCAAACACTACTATACCCAGTTTGGTTATTCGCAAAAAATCACAGACATTGTCTACTTTTACATGATGTATTTTTCACTTTCTTTCAATTTTATAAATGATCGTGTAAAAGGAATACTCTGCAATAGTAAGCCATGTAATTTATCTTACACGGTTCGTAAGTGAAAACGATATTTCCAGACTTATACAAAATGTATCTGTCTTATATTTACCTCGCTTTCTTTCTAAATGGGATTTTCTGTCTTACAATATGGGTTTTACCATAGGAGTTAACTGATAATTGCGAACAGTACAGATCAAACATCAAACTGCACGGATAATCTGCAATGATATTGACAAAGAAACGATAACATTTTCTGAGGGAGACAATTCCAATCTAGTATGGATGATAGGTAATCAAGGGAGACTATCAACTATTTTATATAAATTGTGGCGATGAATGCTGTTACATATAACTAGGCAACGAATACCAACATTGATATTCGAGTACTCGGTCCTTCTTTGGCTCATATTTCAAATTTGACTTATAAGTTGACAGGCAAGTGTACAGATTACTGAGATATTAAAAAAAGAGACTTTGAAAGACTGCTATATGCTATTTATATATGATTTAGGAAAAACGAGTTACATTTCTTTATTTCTTTTCTGGTGAGCCATAATAATTATCTTTTCTCCACACACTTCTGCTTACAAGACCCGCATTTACAGTTTATCGAACAAACGCAAAGGCGACATAGTGTAATTGCTATTATG
>JAUMHA010373333.1:0-26176 GCA_032359765.1 Saxidomus gigantea | reverse complement strand
CTAAGATTTAACAAAAAAGCTTTTGCCATGTCTGCGGAACTAAGCAACGCTACTGTACAATGGAACTCAAAATCATTGAAATATTCTCTAGTATCCATGAGTGTGTCAAATTGAGGCATACCTACATCGTATTTTGAATTAACATGCCTATCATACGGGGAATATGAACCTGTTTGTACCGGGTATGGCGGATACTGAAAAGCTCAACTGTTTAACCCATTATTTACTGGTGTACTAAGGTAAGGTAGATTAGTCCAATACATGTTATATGGCTGACTTGCTTGGGTGTATGAACTATATGTACTAGCCGGAGTCACAATAGGTGATGGGATTCCCGTTAAAGTTGTTGGAGCAGAAAAATGTATCCTGCTATCATGAGTAGTACCGTATACACCAGAGTTATAAGATAAATTATCATCATAGGCGGAACACTGAGATAATCCAGATAAGTTAGGACATTTATTATCCTTACCAGAAAATAAACCACTCTTACCTCTATATCCATCCTGACCTAGTAATGTCTCAGAAGTACAATGAGCTATTTTCTCTTAAACCACCACACGTATTTGATCCAAAATCAACGGTATCAAGCCGATCATTGTTGCGTGTTTGTACTACACACGTAAACTTAATTTTGAAAAAATCTAAATCAATATTGAATCTAGAAATAGTTTGTATCAAACATTTACTGAAGTAAAACAATGTATTCTAACCGTGCCTGAGCACAAACCTCATTCAGCACGGCCCACCCAGGGACGCCAAATGTAACTTGTAAAATGTAATTTTTATAAAAGTCTCTTGTGAATGTGGGAACACTAGTTCCACAGAGAATGGAAAACTCTACATAAATGAAGAGCAAATACTTTTTACATCATTTATGTAATGAAATCTGTACAAAAATATACTAAACATCCCCAGCGGCTACAAAGTACAACAATGTACGTATAACATGATAAAAAGTAAAGAAAGTGGAAGTTGTACCGTCTTTGACGACAGTTTGACTCCCGCCGCTACAAAAGTGAAATAATAAGTACGTGGACAATTTGACAAATCCATGAAATGCACGAAATACACGAAATGCTCGTAACGTGAACGGACAACTTGTAAATACACAGGGTGGATAAGAGGCCTGTTACATATACGTTTGTATTATATTGAACCTGGTTGAAAATGAAGGTATTTTCTAGTTCCGAGAGGGTTGAATCACCAAAAAGGAGAACGCTTAAGTTAACTTCGAAGTTATGAAGGTGATCAAGGAGTATAATACGGATATCTTGAAAAAGATGACACTCGAAGAAGAAATGAAAATTTGACTCTATTTGTACACATTTACAGAGAGCTGTCGGAGAAATGTTACAAAGATACATGTGGTAACTAAGTGAACTACAGTTAGTGCATAATCGAGTATGTAATACTTGGAGTTTTCTAGTTCCTGAGAAATAGTATGTAGGTAATCTATACCTGTTTCGATTTAAGTGATTCCTAAAAGCTATCAGGGATTGTACGTTTCTAGTTTCTATAGGAAGTGTATTCCACTCCCGGATAGAAGTTGGAAGAATAGAGTTGAGATAAAGTGATGTTCTACAACTGATTCCGGGGACATTGTACTCATTTCTAAGATTATACCGTGTATTACGTTGCAGCAGAACAGGTGACGACACATAATCAGGTACAAAGTTATGATACATTTTGTAAAATTGTGTCATCCTGTGTTTATATCTTCTATCAGAGAGGGATTCCCAGTTACTTTCATTTTTGAGACGTTCCAAGGAGACAAATCGTGTAGTTCCTACAACTATACGGGCACATTTATTTTGTATTTTGTCAAATTTTCAGAATCAGTTTTAGTGATATTGCTCCAGAGAACATTAGCGTTTCCAACACCTGGACGCATACATGATATATAGATGACTTCCAAAGACCTACGATCTAACAAAAAATTCAATCTTCTCATAATGTTTACTTTTTTCCAGTTTTTTTCAGCTAAAGAGTCAATATGTACGTGCCAGCTGGAATCTTCAGAAATGTTGACTTCAAGATGTTTATAGACCGTGACTTCTGGAATGTTTTCACCGAGCATTTGCAGGACAGGATAGTAGGGCGTTTACTCTTTCTTGACAGAACTAATGATTAAGATTTAGCTGGGTTAAAAGTTACAAGCCACTTCTCGGCCCAGGAATATATCTTATCGATGCCAACTTGAAGCCTATTAGCAACAATGAAGGGATCTTGGACTACAACATAAAGACTTGTGTCGTCAGCAAACAGATAAATCAAGGAATTGATATCTGCTACAATGTCATTAATGAAGATCAGAAGCAACAAAGGACCTAGGATTGATCCTTCTAGAACTCCTGCTTTTATTTCAAACCATTGAGAAGCTGCACCTGGGAGAACAACACGGTGACGTCTAGCAGAAAGATAGTCAGAAAACCAAAGAAAAAGAGGTCCTGTTATTCCTGCCGATCGAAGTTTTGCTAGCAAACCCTTGTGCCGAACTTTGTCGAAGGCCTTGCTGATATCAAAAAATATTGTATGAACTTCTAGGCAATCATCGAGTGCCTTGCACAGTGTATTGTAGATATAAGTCGGTTGTTTAACTGTGGAATCCCATAGGACAAAACCAGACTAGACAGGAGTCAAAAATTGAATTTCTCTTAGATGGTTGAACATATACTTAACAACAATCTGTTCAAACTACTTTTCGACAGTATTCAGTAAGGAGATTGGCCTATAGTTGCTCGGAAGAGAAACATCTCCTTTTTTATGCACTGCAGTGGCATTTGCTTCTTTCCACCCTGAGGGCAGTTGACATTGCCGAAGTGAATAGTTAAAGAGGTTGCAGAGAGGATATGAGAGTTCCACAGCCGTTTCTCGTAGTATTCTGTGACTTATAGCGTCTGGCCATGAGGCTTTCTTAACGTTTAGAGTTTTAAGGATATCACAAACCTCTGTGGGTGATATTGTTATCTCACTCAGACACATATTCGGGTCAAGAGGGTGTAGAATTGGTACTTCCTTGCCGTCGTCATGAAGAACTGTTTGTTTTTGAAAGTAATAGTTTAAGACATTCGCCTTATCCAACTCAGATGAAGCAATATGGTTTGTACAAGAGTTGTATAAAGGAGGAATTGTGTTATTGTTGTTGGTAGATATAAATTATTTGAGAATTGGGGACAGTTCATCAGTTGGGCAACAGTAGTGACCCTGGCTTTGTTTAGTTAATGTCAGTGTCTACACAATACACTGCGGTGGTACACAGACTGTTCCCTGCTCTACTGAATTTAAAGGATCCTTGAGTGTTGGTTGAAAGTTAAATGAAAAACACAAGGATTGACACACAAACTTATTTTTTCCATATGCTTTATACAGAAAATCAAACTAATAACATTGCTTTTGTTTCCGTGTCGTTGAATGCAGCACATTTTGTGTATGTGTATTTTTTCAGTACCAAGGATAACACAATAAAGAGCAAGCTCTTATTTCCATTGTGGTCCCTTTTTTTAAAGACAGAAGCAGATACAAAGGAATCCGGGTACCAGACCCTAGATCTTTTACAAATATAACCCTTGGTTTTGCTTATTCATTATGTTCCATTCCGTGTCATTGAATATTTTGTGTTGATCTGTAATATTAGTGTGTTTCCAGCCTGACCACTCATTGTGCATTCTTAAAATGTTTTATTGAATAAGTACTGTATCATTCAGTGAATCATCTTAAGAATTATTTTACTTAGTCCTTGACCAAAACAAGAAAAACTATAAGGAACCATAAAATACGTCTTTAGTGTTGTGCTTTAGATACATCATTTATACGTACTGTATGTATTGTGAAGTTACTCATTGTAGATGGTATCTAAATAGTCACATTGAGTGTAACATCATTCTACATGTTATAGTTGAAACTGATGCAGATACAAGTATGCTTGAGTGTATGAATCAAGCCCTCAAATAAACAATACCAAAATACCCTCAGAAATATGAAATATAAATACCTCATACAAACTGTTAAATTGATAAATGCTGTATTTACTTTACATAGTCTATGTTACTGAAAACTTCTTAAGCACATTCACATACTGTTCATATCATTAGTTAATAAAGGTGTCCAGTGGCCTTTACCTTGAACCAGTAATTAACTAAGGAAACACGTCATTATGCATACATCAAGTTAAAACAATTATTACACATATACTTCAAATACACATATAGATTACATACCAAATTTGGATCAGACTTTTCCATCACACAACCCCAACTGTCGCACGTGACTGTTGATATTCATGTTACTTGTGCATATTGCAAATTACAAATAACCAGTGCATAATAGATCGAAACAGTGATTACTTAGAACAACTGTTAAGAGTAAAGTAGAAAATGTGCTTCCATCTTGAATTATATTACTCAAGAAACTACACTTTACACAAAGGCCTGATTTTATCTAAAATGGTAATTAATACGATAAGATACAAAAGTAACATAAGTTTAAATATTAAATTCTATAAACAACATAATGAGAACATACCACCACACATCCATGCCAACACCTGTATTTGCCTGCAATTACAAATTGCTTGGAAGATGTGCACCCTGCACAATGGATGTCCAAACTGGCAAAATAGAGGAAAATACCTCACGTGACAAGTTTTGGTGTAAAATCTTCCGCTTGATTGCACAATCCACTTATACAACGGACAAAGGTAAGTACCTCATGAGACACATAAAAAATAACGCAGTTGGTTCCTTTACAAAAGTCTGAAAATACCACTTGGTTGCACATTTCCACTCTATTTGAAATGACGTCTCGTCATTGTCGTGTCACTGTAAAATCCTACCTAGAGAATCATAGATACGCTACACAACTGATTTCTACTTTAATCGCGTTTACTACATACGCGATATACTTAAAATTCGACAACACAATATTTGACCTGTGACTTGGACTGTTAACCATGTGTCATCAAATTTCAATATATACAACTGGACTTAATACTGATGGTTCTCTGAAAGTTTGACTAAAATCCAGCATGAGGTTTTGCAGATAAGGAGCAAACAAGGGTTTCAAGTAACACGCCTCTGTGACCTTGTCCTTTGACAATATGAGCAGAAATTGTAATATGTTCGTTGTCTGTTTCACCGCCCGTAACTAACGGCGCGCATGCGCATGAAATATACTTGCTTTAGTTTGCCAGAGTGTCCATGTTTATTCAGTGGCTCTTGATCATTTGCTATCAAGTGGTTGTCTTGTGCCTTTACGGGTAATTTCGGTTGTTATTAATACATTTTGTTGTATTGTGCTATTCTTTATTAATTTCATGTGTGATACATGTGTAAAATTGCTATTTTGTACTGGAATGTATTAGATTTGGTTTGCACGAAGTGTTCACGTTTTTTTCAGTGGCTCTCGATAAATTATTATCAAGTCGTTTTCTTGTGCCTTTACATGCCAAGTACTTATCCGTTCCTTTTAAAAAAAGTAACCGTATGACAAACGGTGGCCAATGTGGCTTTCTTTAGAAAACTGTGGATGGAATTTTGCAGCCACGACTCGTCTTTGAGAGTTGTATTTTTGCCTTGTATAATGTCAAAGCTCTCGCTTTCGCCCAGTGAAAATTGTAATGGTATTTACAGCCACCTCCGGAATAACCAAATAACAGACAGGACCTAACCAAGAATTTGATATAAAAAACGAGAAATCGCTTTGTACAGTACACTATCTTTTTTCTTTCATTCAGCTCATTCAAGTAAACATTGTTATGTCATAATGACAGTACTGCATACACATAATGACCAAAGAAGGATGATAGGGATTTAACTGAAGTGATAGACAACTTTATTAATTTGAAAACGGAAGTAGGATCGAACCAGTGATAGGAATTGTGACTTTGTGTTAACTACACCCAACCACTATTCTAAGTATACACATATAAACAATTTTGCAGTTTATTTAATTTTCAAGATATTTTGATGAATATTTCATAATCATAAGATCAAACATTGATAATTAACATTCCATTCGAGTTATAAAGATAGGCACCAAACACAATGGTCCGCAGCGCTGTAAATGCAATAAGCCCAATATTCAAACGTCACCAGACTGTAATCAATCTGCGCGTAACGCAGACAATCATTTATGATTTGCTAATATAAAACTAGCAGATATGAGGCAATGTTTGATCATTAGAATCCTTTAAGAAGATGTTCTTGGAAAGACGTAAGGTATAAACAGGAATTTTGAGAGTTTTGACCGATTCTAATCCTCAACTACATTTCAACTGGATGAAGATTTGATTGAAATGAGTACCCCGGTGTTTATTGCAACTCATTTGTCGCTGTCTCAAAAAAATTGGTATTTAGTACTTCTCATGAATCACTAATGGTCAGTGTGTGGTGTGAAAACATCACTTTGGAGAAAATACAGCACTGTATAGAACCAAATGACGAGGTTTATTGGATAAATGTTTGGGAAAGGAAGTTTCACTAAGAATTTGGCTTTCATTTCGGAAGCACGTCAGTTTTCTATTAATGTATGTGGCTATTCATCAAGACGTTGAAAGAGGTGACTCTCCACCATGTCACACATTAAAATGAGAAAAACCAATTGCTAACTTCAGATTAATTTTCTGTATGTATGTATGTATGTGTTATACACTCATAGTAACAGCCTACACGTATATTCATGTACTTTCATCTGAGATTGTTGTGATGAGCCTCTTGTATCATTGTAACATGAATTATTCTCATTTGTTCATGTTTGCATAAAATGAGCGTAATAAAGGTTTTTGACTTGACTTGACTTGTAAGGTTAGAAAGATCAACTCCGTCAATACATTTAGTGTTGTGGGGATATTTTTATCAAGGTAGGATAGAATATATATGAAATAGGTAAATTCTGTGAGACAATGAAATTGCCATTCATTATCAACATTATACCGTGTATTAGAAGAATGAATCTATTAATTTGTTGACCAATTTTCATGAACGTATCTTTGAAAATGATTTTGATATGACACATATTAGAGGTGTTTACTTAGAAAAGTTGTTAGGTGTATATCTAACAGTGTTAAATAATCAGTTCCAGTGTAGTGACAGCTAAATAAAATATTGACCCTGTATAATATTGTTAAAATATTTTTCCAACTAGAAAGACTAGTCTTGTAAACTTTATCGTTTCGATTTTAGGAAATGCTGACACTTGGGCTTGAGCCACGAATGACCAAAATCGGCCCAATTCCAGAATTAAACCAAACTTTGTACAATGTTAAATTAATGTTTCATATACTGCTGTATCGTGTTTTGTTATCCCATAAAAGAATATTTTCGTCAGTTTCGATGCTCAACTGAAGAGGGTGTTAACCCAATTTTACGACGTTTGTTACGTAACGTCAATGTTACGTCACGTCAATTTACGCCAATTACTGTTACTAAAGCGTTTTTGGATATATTCGTAAAAATAACAACACGCACGCTTGGTTTTGAAATATGATTAAACCTCAGATGTATGAATCGAAACATATCAATTAATGTGTTATGAAAATATAAAGCTAATAAACGATATATGTACAACCACAGTAAGAGGAACTACTGACATTAATTACATTAAATGTCTTTCGACTATTTTGATTCAGGAAACATACCAAAAGTATTAATATTTTGAAAAATAATATATCTGTGGATACTCCTAGGAGTAGAAAATACATAATAAAGACCGCTCCAAAATCTTTACATGTAGATCGCTACAAATGATAAATGCAGTTTGCATTTTCACTTGTAGAAAAGAAACCTTCAATAAATTCACCAATATTGCCAAGCGATTATTTCTTTAATGATTTGAATATATAGAAAAAGGGGAACTTTTTTCCAAAATACCGGTAATACATGTATATCCTTACGGCACCTGTATCGTAAAAACGCATTTGGCGGTTAATACATGTTTGGCCTTAGAATCAACAGTTAACTGGAAATTTTTTTGTCTAAAATGAATTGAGAGACTATTACGACAGCTCGTGAATACTAAAAAAAACCCAGACATCTAAAATTAGTTGTACTCAAATCAGATATATTGACAACGAAAGAGAAGATTTAAAATCAACCTTCTCATCAGCAAAAACAAATGCCGGGATGTTGAGAGACACGGTGACCTATGCGCCTGACCTCATGTGCAAATTCACAAAAACTGCCGAGTGTGTATAAAAATGAGGGTATATATTTTTTATTTTTACACAATCTGCTTGAGCCGGCCAAATGCATACCAATGAGTTATATTTCAGGTGTGACGCATCATACTATCGACACGAATAATAATGTTTTAGATCTACACATTCAACATTTTTCCACATAGTTGATCTTCTTTCAATGTTACTGCTCTCTCTAGATTTAAGGCTGTTTACTTGTTTAACTTGTTTAAACATAACCTGGGCTACGCGGAAATAATCTTTTTCGGCAGAACTAAGAAGTGCAAGGTACTTGTTTGACACAGCACATACAATACGAACAAAGTCCCCAATATTTGATATCTGGTTTGTGGGTAATACTTTGTCAAGGAACTTCCACCGTTTGATCCGTGCATTGGCGCTCTCAACAACCCATCGTATCTTAAACGAAATATAAATATAAATGTATCATACAATTCAAATTCAATAATGCAGATGAAGTGCTGGTAAACTAATCATTTCATTTATCGACAAGATACTGCATTCATTTTTTTTAAGTGGAACATTTTTTATGAAAGATGAATACTATTTTAACATAACTTTACAAACTTGTTCTATAATGATGGCATCGCGACTCGAAGGTGATTACTATGATATTCTGGAAAGAAATAAAATAGAGATCTTAGTTACACAAAGCATTAAAACACGAAACTACCGTAGTATTTTCAAAAGATTTTAAATTCATTAATTTTTAATGTACATGATTTTCTATCCAAGTATAGATACAAAGTGACGTTAAAACAGAGTTTTATTGAAGATAAAAGGTTGAGTAACGTTAAGAATGTAAAATCGGGTGATTGTTCAATCGACTTAAAAATGTTGAAATGAAAAAAAATCATTGGGAACTGCTGGGATTGGAACCCGCTTCCTACAGACTCTAGATCTAAATTAAATTGCTCATAACTGTTTAATTTGTTATTGTTTAATGGAAAAACGGTGGTGTCATGTTTAGTGTACATGAATTGAATTGAGCGAAGAATATAGCCTAGATCGACCTCAAGTACTCAAGGTAAATAAATGTTATACTAATAAACAAGAAAGTAGATTCTATACCTATAATCATGCAAAGAATATGAAGTAGAAATAGTGAAATATTTACCCTGCGATCTGTTACAATCTCCGTGGACAGGAAGCTACATTTAACCGAAAAAGTATCGATTTGTTGACAGTTGCCATAGACGCTTCGTGTTTTCACAAATATGGTGGAGAGACGAAGCTAAAGATACTGATCAAAGATCGAAAAGAGTAGTTGATTGAGTGAAACAATCTGAAGATTTGATAGACGTTTTGTCCGAACGAAAAAAAGAATAAAAGAGCCTATAGAATGTTTTTATTAAGGAAGCATTGACGAAACATAGTCCAATCTGGACCTACAAATTATGGGAGAGGTCACTTTGAAACAAAGAATTCAATAGGTCTGCATTCTCTAACCACGATGAATTTACAATTTTTACATACCGTTTTCATTCTTTATTATATCAACGAATTTTCGTTTTGGTCAGAACATGCAGACCGTATCAAAATTGTGTCCAAATGCACAAATTTGGGTCAAAATACCAAATTTTCAGTAAACATTGGGTTCTTCGAGGAACAATTGCTACTCAGAAAATAGTCCAAATTTCTGACATTCATTTGCTAGTACGAGTGAAGGTTGCCTGTCAATATGAAAATTCGTCGTATCCAGGATGCGTGACTTTTGCCCTTTACATTGACTCATTGTGTGATATTTTGTAGATTTTGGAAATAGATATTATGTAATTTTTCAGGTTGTAAATTTTGTAAGATTTATGATTCCTTTAAGGTTGTGGTACCTACAAATCACAGATCGTAACTGTTGCTGGCACGAGCACGTGCACTCCAGTGGTGAAGGGTTCGGGAGTAACATTCATAATGGTGTTAGTGAGCTTACATTTATATCATGAGTTGATTAATAGCCTCAAACCTATAAAAGCCTGCACATCAGCGAAAAGTATGTTCAGTTAGCCATATTTAGTATTGGCGGAACTTGTATTGGTATTTATGTCAGTTTAACAACCCTTTAAATAAGGAAAAGAAAGGCAGTAGTTTTGGAGACTTGATTAAGTTCGGTTATTAGTCAGTGGTGAAGTGAGACCAATAGACTACTACAGCCTAAAGCTCGGCTAGACATAAGGTAATATTGTAATGTAGCACCATTCCAGTTAGTATTTCAATTCATTTCTGAAATACATATTTACCTCATGTACAAATACAGTACTTGTATCAATTCTGTTTCGCGTTAAAACATATGGTGTTAAACTGAGGCTCATGCGATTTCAGTTTAAACAATAAGTCGGAAATTATTATATTGCATAAATTTAGCAGCAAGCATCATGAAGTCAAAATGTGACCAAATATTAACAGTTGCAGCAACTATGCATATGTAATTGGTGACAGTGTTAAGCATGAGCTGAAATTTGGAATTTGGATTTAAACAAACTACCTGCAGGATATATTTTTGTGTGTTCTTATAAATAGTTTTGAACCCCTACCCCCATTTTTGCATATGGCAAAACTTGTCAATTTTGTCAAAAAATGTAAGGTCAAATATTTTCTTCCAAAAAAGATCAATCTTTTGCAAATATATAGTTCTATTGTACGTAAGTTTATTACTGCATAATTGTTTTTTCCAGTTGATTTTTCATTTTTGAAATATTACTTTACGTAAATTTCCAAAAGTGCAAAAATCCAAAACCTCACCTTAAGTAACTTAACATTGTCCTTATCCCAGACAAACTCCTTGAGTTTGCACACGAATTATCGTGCGTTCCTTAAGATACACACTGTATCATTAACATCAACTTCCTTAGTCTCGGGTTCACTAGCACTGTCATTATTCTCGTTTAACTGTTTACTTGAGGGTTAACTCCATTATACTTACTTTGTGTTGCATGTTTGACCTTTCTTGTAAATCAGATTGTTTACTGTTGTGTCGCAGATTTATTCTGTTTGCACTAAAATAGACAAAGGAGTGTCATCATCAGTCTCATCATCACAACAATTATCACTTCCCATAATTTCACGCACTTTGTCAAATCCACTTTTATAAAAAAACTTAACAATTGTGGACACAGCTACAGCATTCCATGTTCTGTTTATCCAAAATATTGTGTCCAATAGGGTAAATACCTTCAATAATTCTGATCCATGTAATGCAGAATGTTCAATCAAATAAATAATGTGATATATTTGCCGTTTGAAGAATTTCAGTTTCAGTGACTGTCAAATACCCTGATTTATGGTTCGAATACAGGTAAACGCGTATCGGTCAAAGACTGTTTAGTTTGTGACCCGGTACACACGGCATATGCATGTGAGATATTTTGGGAATCCAGGTAATCCTAAATTATTGATTCCCCTCTACCAGTTATGAATAAGTTGGAATACTTTAGTATAGATGTTACAGTTGCAAAAGATTATAAAGTTCCAAACCTAGGGTATTATTCTTTGTTGAAAGTCTCCTTAGCATCTTCAGACTTTATCCGTGTTCTTGTACCCATACTTATTGTTCCAGATCATATTAACTCACGTAGTGTTCCACTGACAGTAGTTACAAATATTTTGAATTTTCATAAGAGGATTTGTCTCAACTATCTCCAATGTTTTTGCCTCTCTGTCATCGGGTCATACCGTCCGCGCCACAAGTTCAAACCAGCGATTCGTTGTTGTGGGTGTATTTGAGGTTAAGAAACTCACGGGTAGCGCAAAAAATGGAGTCACGGAAACATACAACACTCTCCAGTTGAATATTTGCACAGGACTGGCGAAGGTTAAACCAGTCACTACTTTGTCAAGAATTCTAGTTAGAGTATGCGACTTGATAGCTTGGCCTGTCACTACTCTTTCCAATGTCCAGGCTGCTAGCGTTGTTCGAACAATCAGCATTTTTTAAAGAGAAACTGTCAGGTACACTAACTCTGACAAATCATATGAGGACATTTTATGTCAGTATACTGGAAGATACTTTAACACCTGATCAGCAAGCAAGGGCAACGGCAGTATGGGTAATTGGAAACTCATAAGGGTTTACCGACCTTGAATTCACAAATTCAATAGGACATCTGAACTACCCTGCATGTGCATGTTACACCTAAAGAAAGTCTTCTATAACTATATAATATATTCATTTATTCGGACACTATTGATACCCACTTCCGTCGCCATGAACTAGAATTCCAGCATTTAGAGCAGCATAACCATAACCTTAAGCGTCTACATGTGAGTTCTTTAGGACACAAATTAAGTATCTTGAGCGGCATATTTAAGCTCGCAGGGTGTCGAATCTGACCCCGATAAAATCAATGTGCTGACAAAATGGCCAACACCCACTTCGATAAAGATACTACGATAATTCCTTGGATTCGCAGAATTTCATAGACGATATGCAGAGGGATTTTCTAATATTGCAAAACCTGTGAATTATATTTTGGTAAGTAACCCAACTAATAGAAATATGGCTAAGCAAAGAATTGTGTCCCTTTGGACTTTGGTGTAGAGCAACAAGATACTTTTGACACATTAATCAAGATATTATTTTGTCCTTGCATATGCGAATTACATCAATCCTTTTAGCCTGAATTAAGACGCAAGTTCATATTACCTTGGCGGCGTATTGTACTAAACACATTGGGGATAATGAGCGAATTGATTCATATGCAGTAGTTTAAGGCCAAGCGAGCCCAACTATATAGCGCAAAAGCTAGAATTCTTAGCACTCAAGTGGACAATGTGGTAACTCTTACCTATGTCTTCTCCACGGCCAAGCCACAGGTGGCTAGCTGCATTATCTACTTGTAACAAAATAATTCAGTATCGAGCAGGAAAGCACAACTACAAGGCAGATGCTCACTTCCGTCTCACTAGTTCGAATACTCGGAACAGTTATTTGCTGGCGCCATATAGGTCCTAGACAAAGTTCACTCGGAAGGTCAAGGTCAGATACCAGCAATGGAGTGCGTTTCGTTCGTACAACAAACCCTTACAGATAACTGTAGGGATGAGATCTCAACAGGGATATACATGAACTATGTTGGCAGAAAACAAAAGCAAGCAGGCGCTTTGGCCCGTGCAACTCTCCTATGAGTCCGAACCAGTTAAATATTCTAAATTCTATTGTTTTCTGAAACTACCTGTGCTGATTAAATAATTTTTCTTACACCAACTGAGTTCTGTATGACTGTAAGATGCAGAAAAAAGAATTACCCCTAAGAGGTGAGGCCTAAATGGGTAGGTGAACTTTTAAAATCCTTTTCTTTCTAAAAGTGCTTGTATTCTCTGTCAACGGACAATTTAGAAACTAGATTTAACAGAAATCAGGCCCTTTAGGTGATGTCGTGCTTTCCTTACATAGTTATTTCATAAAGAAACTTAGAATTCTTGTTGGCGGAAACTAGTAGTACTGATTTAATTTAACTTACAACAACTAAGTTCCTTTTGACTGTATCGTGAAGAAAAAAATATCCCCTTGGAGATATACTGTTAGTCAGCCCACTCTCGATATTCCTGTCTAGGAGGTCAAACGAAAACATAGTCACAATAAAAACAGTAGCACCTTCACCGGAACCACTAACTTCCATTGACCAAAACTAATGTTCCATAGACTACTGCAGTAGAGCACCAGCATTACTCAGCTGATGATACAATTACAAACCTTGATACTTATGTATCCACTCATTCTAGTACAGACATGTCTAATGACAGCAACACGTTCTCTGTTCCAGATAGCTCACAGGGCAACAAGAACATTATCCCTGCTTGTTAGAAAGATCATACAGAGGCAGTAGAGAAGGGGGAGAAACCAAAAGACCCAGTTGGTTTGAAGCAAAGTTCACGAGAAAAAGAAGGTTTGAAGCAGAGAACAAGTTCTGGGGAACCGCACGCAGTATAGGAAGGGAAGAGATAGGACCAAATCTACGTGGATGCAGAGTGATGTATGAAAATTCCGTTGGTTTGATGACCTTTAACAGTCGAATGTAAACCAAGCGTTTTATTTTGCGTAATTAATACATGAGTTTAATTGAATTTGTATTGCTTAGAAATTAACATGTCATGTAAATAAATCTCAGATGTACACATAAGGATCCAAATGTTTTAGTTTTATTCTTGTCCTCAGGAGAATATGTACTTAACAAAGTATATTGTTTATTTGTGTACTATCCGCATTTTTAATACAAAGGTACTAACGATGATTAAATTTCCATTATCAACGTACTGTATGAATTTTATGTAGGAGTGCACGCCTACATGTTCAATCTATTTAACAAGATTGTACTAGTTATCTGTGGTGACACCTTTCCAGTCGAGTGCACAGCCTCACGCGATGAATACCGGTTTAATACCTAAAAATATAACAGTAATTCATTTAGTTATTAAGGATAGTGTGGTTGTTTATCTTTGTAGTTCGTTCTGCATACTTGTAGATGTATTTTCAAGCTACTACCTACTACTTATTTGTAAGTTCAGTTTTTTAATGTCGGGACAACATTCCTCGAAGTGGGTAAGTATGTCACGATGGTAATATACCGACGTATTATTGTATATACCTCATCTGCATGCCTACGTATTGTTCGTGGTCATATACATCCATGTCTGTCTTGTTTGTCTAGATTGTGTACAATGCCTATATCACCCTGTCTATATGTCCAGTGATATCTTCTCATCTTCATGTCCCATATCTATTCACCATCACTTGTGACACATCATTTCACAAGAATATAGCAAACTTGTAAATATATTGCAAATATTTTCAATTTAATCTATGTTATGTGTATGTAAAGCTCTTCTCTCTTTCCTAAATGTCCATTGGTCTAACACACTGATCAACATTTAGATAGTCTGTTATATTTTCATATGTTTTTCTGAATCGCGATACATTGTTCAGCCGACTGCAAATCTCACATATTATGTTGTCATGTCCGTAGACTATGCTTTTATACTGATGTTTCCTGCGCAGTAGTGAAACATATTTTTCCTTATCGTTACTAAGATCATTAAGGTAACCTACTAAAGTTGATATATTTGGAAAATCTGAAGTATCTATATATGTTTGTGTAGGCAGTAGACGGCGATAATTCGCCCCACCTCTAACTACTAAAATCCAGTTGTAGTTGTAATTCCTAAAGAATCTTTCTGTAATAAAATCATCACATAAGGATACTTCAAATCCAAAACAAAATTTGTATGCCGGTATAATTTGCTCAAGTCTTTCGTTATCGATTGTTTTCCCATCATTGCCACAGATTCCAAGAATATCGACATCAAATCCATGCTTTATCATTTCAGCTACATACTGTCTCCGAGCACTTGCAGTTTGGCATTGTCGTACAAGCCATAGAGCAGTTTTAGTCTTAGCATTATATACGGAATCGTAGTCTAGATCAGTACTACTTGAGCTTAATGTCAGATATCCGTACGGTTTTGGAATGTCTGAATCTAGTCTATACAGAGAAGACCAGTTCATCGTGTTATGCCAAGTTTCTGTCTCATAGTCCGTGTTAAAATAATCAACTGGTGAATCAAAAGATGAAAATATCCATACCTGACTCGGATTCCTTAACCCTTTTTTAATTGGGGGCTCCAATCCCATCCGTTCGTTTCTGACACCTACATTGAAGATGATTGCATCTGCTGTAAAAAGTTTACTTTTTTCAAACGTAACTTTGCATTCTTTTTGTTTGCATGTCTTAATATTTATTGTTTTCTGTATTTGAAGATTTTTCGGTACATTGTACATCAATATTAACTTTTGGTTGAGTTGTGTTTTATTTTCCATTACAATATAAGTTGGTGTATTATTCATATATTCCATTAAAGTGTAGTGCATAGTACCATTACTGGTATTGAAAATACGTGAGTGTTTCACTAAAGAATCTTGCATAAAGCTAACAGAATTGTCGTTCGCAGATTTTACCAACGTTATATCCAAACGTGGCAGAATAAAAACTGTGTTTAACACTAGGGGAAATATAGTCAGGTAACGGTAACGAAACTTCATGTTATCCTATCGTTTATTGTTTTTATATCTACTATGTTTCCATTTGTCATCACATATGATATAATAAAACAGATATTCATGACAATAGAGCACAGCGTGATATAGTTGTGCGTATATTTTTCAAAATTTAGTTTCCGTTTTATTCTAAATTGGGAAAGGAAGATGATGCATTATGATGACACAGTCATTGAAAATGCGGTTCAACAAAGTGTTTATATTTATTAGGCTACATTATGTTACATTTAACTATGCTAATATAAACTAATTTATACAACACCACGCCACTCTTCACTACAAGATATAGCAATACAATACAAAATAAAGACGATCACTACCGTTTCATCTCTTTGTCTAACATTCTGAGTTTTATGAAATTGGGTTTATTGTTAGGTCAATATCATATAAAATTTAAAAGATAGGTCACCAACCTCATCTAAGTAATGAACGCTTTATTAAGTACACCCTCGAAAGTAGTGAAAATGACCACTATCTCAAGCTTCTCAATGATAAAACCTCTTAATTTGGAAATTCACCATTGTGTTATATTTCGAATGTTAAGCAATTGATCATTTTTCATAAAACGGCATGAATTTAGATTTCACCCTGCAAATATATCATGAAAATAAAATATCTTTGGTTAGAAAGTATTTTTCCAATGTCCTAACATTCAGAATTTCTTAATTTATTCTAGAAGAAATATTCAAAGATCACTTGCGTGACAATATAACTTATAGATAAAGGCCACCGGCCTTATACTTTAGAAAAATGAGCTTTTGTCTTGGATGGGAGGGTATTGGTGGTTGAGGGCCATGTGTATAGTGCCACTGAAGTAAAACAGATCGCTCAATGAAACTTGAATTGAACATAATTTGTACACAGTAAAACACATGCACCGAACGACTTTAGTAACGCAACATGTTTAGTGAAACAATATTAAATGAAAACTTATTGAGTGTACAAATTTTATCTAGTATCACTGTTGTGTCCAAATTTAATAGAAATCCAACCATGATTAACACAAATTGCATTGCTTAAAACTGTATCACTCTACAAGTGGCCTGCATTCACGCTACCAATTATTGAATATTTGTGATTTTGGACCTGTAGGGTGGTGCACTTTGCAGCAATGAAATTTGTGTTTATCATGGTTGGATTCCTATTAAATGTGGACACAACATTTATACCTAAATAAGATTTTATTTAATGTTGTTTAATAATACATTTTTACAGAGGTTTTTTCAAGTGTTCCGATATTTAAGTCTTTCAGTGTAAATATTTACAAATAGATATGATTCGAAAATCATGTAAGAGGTTTTAGAAACCAGTCTTTGTTAAATGTTGACAAGCGTGGCCCTTATTAAAGAGAGGTTATACATTTTCTAAATATATTTATTTTTAGCTATAGATGTATTTAAAAATAAATGTAACTGCTTAAAATATTTATTTTTATGATTTGTTTAAAAAATTGATTGTTCGTCACAATTAATTAAATAATATTAAAAAACGAAATTATTTGAGAAATTACATGTGTAAAGAATAAAAACTACCGCGATTTTAACATGTGCTTTGGGCTTTTGGCATAATGATTATGAATGTTTCGGTCTAATCCAACCATTACATTACAAGGTGGGGATATTTACTTTAGAACTGGACGAAAACTGCTACGTATTTCTTGTGTAAACTATAGTTTTTACGCAGTAAAGCATAAAATGACTTCCTACTTGTAGCTTTGTGTACAGTTTAGGTAAGTAAGAACATTTCACCTGTGATTCTCCGTCTGTGTGTGCGTACACTATCGGGAATATATTTCAGAAATTGCATATACGCATTAGGTTTAACATTCCGCTGTTACCCCATTAATCTTTCCGATGAAATGGTTGTGCTCCGGGATACATGTAGCATGAATGCATACGAAATGAAGTAATGAAATAACGATTTTCTTCATTAGTTGGCAAACGCGCAAAGGTCTTATCTCTCCTCACGTACTTCAATCGTATACAAATAGGATTACATTGAATCCGATAAAGAAATAACGATTAGCAAAGGAATGGAATGGTCTTATCTCTCATGTGACCTGACTGATTGTCCTAATACTACGTGGTATGTGGTCTTATCAATGGGGGAATACACTAATGTCATTAAATTGTGCTTCATTTCATACTATTGTATGAACCGTTGAAATGTATATTCATAAAATACATATAACTATACTGACTCGAAAACGATAAGCACATTTGACGGTACAAACGTAACGAAAGGTCATAAACTTTATCTATGTACGAGGCTGCTGTCTAAGAGATATATTCTTTATCCATTCATTTAACTTTACAAAACTACATTATACTGATTTGCTGACTGCATCAAATTTCAAATCGGTAAAGTTTAAAATTTGTGTTACGCGCATATGTCTATCCTCCTCTGTTATCGTCCAATTTGAATGGTCGTAGGTTTACAATATGGCTATTACACAGACGTACATCGCATATAAAGTAGCCTTATCAATGGGGGAATACACATATGAAAAGTGGTAATAAATCGTCAAAGTGTAAGCAGTTTTGGTCATATTTCCCTGATCTACTTTCGTCTTTTGTTTTGCTTTTCACCTAAGTTTACTCACTACCCAGAATGCTTATTCATTTTTGGGAATACTAGCCAGTAAGGGAATCTATGGTATTGCTATCCCTAGTGACAATTTCAATCAATCAGAAACACCTGCCTCATTTCCACTGCCTCAAATCTGCATTTAGTCAAATAACCTAAAACTAAATCTATATAGTGTGTATCTGAAAGCTTCTATAGAAGGAAAATAAAAATGATAATTCAAGAAATGAATTGATTTTCTTCTGATATCAAAGGTCCCATAGATATAGATATACCATTTACCATTATACAAGGTCAATAATAGGGCCATAGAAAACAACATAAAAGTACAGTGACTGTTACTTTTTCAAGTAAAAGCTTTTGAAAAAATACCAAATTTAAGGTCATCAATTGAAAAGGTTGGTAAAAACATTGAAATTCGTTTACAAAACTGCACAATCAAGAAAGTGGGTCATAAGGTCATAGTCTAGGTCATCTCGGTTAAATATATAAAGTTGTTAACCGTAAAACTAATTTCGTTGCTATTGTTAAGAAAAATGGAAGTAGGTCAACAGATCTAGGTCAAGTTCATCTTAGTTAATTTTCGAAATCTATTTGCAAAACTGCATACATATTCCTGATTTCAACACTATAATTTCATTAAACTATCATTTGGTCAAAAGAGTGGGACAAATTGTGACCCGGGGGCCATAACTGAAACAGTCATGGGATAATATTTGTTTTTTTGTCCATTGCTATAACTTGATCTGTTATGAATGTTAGATTTTCTACCAGAAAAATGATAAGATATACCAGAAACAGATTCGAGACTTTTTTGTTTTTATTATCATCTGCGTTCTGTTGCTATGCCATGGCGACCCTTAAGCAGAATTGATGCTTCCCCCCAAAGACAGGGTTTTCGTCATGGTCGGACCATCCGACCACTAATTATATATTGATAGACAATTCAATTCAGTGTCAATATGGTGTGGTGGTGGTTATCTTGTCTTAAACTTTTGTTTCTCTCAATTCCTTTTGTCTTTGTTATACAGTGCAGTATGTGTGTTCAACTACATGGTAAAGATAATTCTTTTTTAGTTACTGTTATGTTTCTTTTTTCCTTAGTGTTCGTATCTTTTATTTATATCTTTTGTTACACTTCAACTAAATGTCAACCTAGGTTCTACTCATTCTAGCTCCAGTGCCTGGCGAAAACAAGATATCAGATCAACAAGAATGTTCAGTTCTGATTCAGTTATTTTACTTATGTACGAATATATCCGTGACTCTCTCTTATAGATGAAACGATATTTACAATTAACAAAGTTTTACCTTTATCGTTTAACAGCAGTGCCACATGTTACTGTGTTAATTTAAAGTCATACTCAAACAGTTCTCCCGCAGCCATGATAGTAAAATAGGCGGCCGTAGTTAAGACGTTAACTTAAGCTTTCATAATAGATAATGCACCCCGATCAAGTCTGCGTTAGAGTTTAATTCAAACCTTTCAACAGACTGACAAACATTCGAGATATATAAAAACATACCAGAATAAACGAATGTCCTGTAAATGACCAGGCTGGACCAGACTGATTACCTGATTGTTTTATATAAGTTTTGAAAAATGACTTGCAATTAACCAAATGAATCATTTGTTTAGTTAAGGCGGACAACATTACTAACTTCTATCATATATTTATATATATGTCTTTAAACATGAGTTATGATTTTACTTAGTTGCTGGGTATTCAGATCCCTGTAGTGCTACACTTTCAGCCTGTGTGTAAAAATGGTAGAAATTCTTAAATACTTAGTATACATGTAGATATATGCGTATTTTTAATTACCTTTTATTTGCAGATTTGCATGTCTCTTACATAAAACGCAGAATGTGCATTCAGTTTGTGCTTGAAATAGGCATATTACTGTAACTGGTATTATTCATGTCTTTAATACCACATTTCAGCCTATGTGTTCAAACGGTATGTTCAGGATATGAGTAGCACACATATTGATCATTAATATACAGTAGGTACCGCGTGTACACGATTGTCTTCACGCTACACTCTGTACGCACGATTAACCCCTGTGGCCAATTCGATTAATTTAAAACATGTATCGCGCAGAAACGCTTATAGCTCGGATATTTCATTAATCGTATAAAGTGCAATCTATCAAATAAACACACACAAACCTTGTAGCAAACTCACAGACAGATTTATCCGCAATGCGAATCTCGCACTGACAAAACAGCAAGTATTTACCCTTTGAAGTTGTAATATTTCAATATATCTCATCTAAAACACACACAAAAAGCAGGAGATGCCAAATGCCAGCTTGTTTTGATACCCCGTTATGTTACCAATTATTTAGTAAAAAAGAAAGTGGAAGGGGTACACAGAGTCTAGCAATTTACTTAAATAAGTAATTTCTTTAGTGACACTAAGTCCAATGGAGAGATAAAAAGTTATACAAGGTAAATAAAATGCTGTTATGATTAACAACAAATTTTAAAATATACTTTCACTTTATGCAGTAGGCCTATAATACAATCTACATGTATATCCATTGTATATAAAAAGTGAAGGTACACGTAGTTTTCAGATTATAATATTTAGAATTCTTTTATATTCATCAACTATTTAATATTTTTAGTATGAATCTAACAAAGACTATCTATTTTTTAAGATTTTAGCATTTTCTGTATCCTTTGCAAGGCTTTTCTCATTCCAAACTGTTTACTTGCAATAAAACCAGCAGTCAGACAGGTTAACCACCAAACAAAAATATGACCAGGAGCATATAAGGTTGGTACTAAACTTATTAATGTTTTTACTTTAGTGATAAGTTGACCGCACTGTTAAAGAAACGGAAAAACACATAATTTAAGTATCTTCCGTACACGTCGGATCAAAGGAACATTGTATATAATTAAAGGTAAATTCAAAATTTCCCGATAATTGAGCCTCCGCTTACAAGAAAGGCAACAGTATAAACTGAATTAAGGACGATATTCTTTACATGTTATGAATAAGAATAATGTATGGCTTGGAGTGCTTTATCGAAATTGAAGCATTTCCCGTCGGTGATGTGCCTGCAAAATAATTCACTCGGGCTTCGCCCTCGTAAATTATTCCGCCAGGCACAGCACTCCAAGCCATACATTATTTCGATTCTTATAAGCCGAATTTATGAAAGCTATCGTAACTACTACGGACTTTTTTTCAGTTCGGCGGTAATGTGTAAAATAGCATAAATAGTGGCTGTTGGAATTCACTCCCCTATTCGGACAACCAGTCAAGATATCATACATAACTATTGTATAAAAACTTATTTTAGTTTAATCATCTAATAATAAAATATTTAAAAAAATACCTGACTGTGACAGTATGCAGAAGACATCAGATTCTGAACATAACAAAGCAGACAATCGATTTAAAAGCGTACCGTTAATCTGAAGTGTACAACGTTTTAACGTGGAGTAATTACGTCAGTGTGATGACATTAACGTTTTCATTCATTGTTTTGTCTCCCGGTATCAAAACATTGTATGACGTTAATCCTAAATTTGCTTTGCCCTTTTAAAGCAAAAGAAGGTGAAGGCATTCTAAGGCTTACTTGAAGCAATCAAAACTGATATTTAGGTTCTTAAACACAACTATTTCATGCGACTGATGTATTTATACAGATATAATTTCTATTTCTATATTTTATTTTCTGCGCGGGTCTAAATTAGAAAAGTCGGAAGAAGCTACTTCCATGTCCGAAACTCCGCCTACTTTTCCGAGTGCTTTAATCATATTAAAGCACTCGAATTCACTATAGAAATATACCATAGGCATATTAGAATAATAGACGATCAAGCTATGAAATGTTTTAAAACATTTGATGCATAATTCAAAATCGCAAAAATCAGTATCTAGAAACAAAAAATACACACATGCCCTCAACAGAAGAGTGACACTAATTCTAATGGACATAACTTCCGGGACATATTTTAACGAATAGTCAGTTGTATAAAAATATAGACCAGAGACCGAAATGTGTTCCATAGAAATTTCGTGTTTCTTTCTGCAGTATTGGCAGAGTTATTAAGAATTATTTACAGGTAAGACGTTCAGGGATTTTTCATCTTTCTAGAACTGGGTCCTTTGCGACTAGGCCTGACAATTGTGAGGCATTTTGAGATACGAAATGATATGATTTGCGGGCTTACAACTCTCAGAAACAACTATGATTCTTTTGAATCAAAGAGTTTATAAAATCTGACAAGAAACATAATCTATAAACAGGAATTTGAATTTTATTCGAAATCACTGCCAATGCATTTTAAACGTTTGTATCTTAATGAGGCTGTTTAATCAGTTTGATGAGCGTGTACATGAAATGTTCCACAATGAATGGGAGCACTGGACATGCTTTTGAAGCCACCAGATACTGGATGTTTTGCTGACATTTGCTGTGTTAGATAATGTTGGAAAAGGATTACATAGAATAGGATTCTCTTTTGAATTTTTGTGAAGGATGTCGGATAATTGCATGTGACGATTCTGTTTAATGAGTCTGTAATTGTTGATGAATTCAATATGTTCTAATCTGGTTTGGGAAAATATTAGATCTACTATCATTTACTTTGTTGACAAGGTATTTCGCGATTTTATAGTAGACTACTACAGTACAGTATCTAATCACAGTGCCAGAAAATCCTCGGAACATCACCTCACGGACGATGCCAGGCCCTTCACGGTCTATTCTGTCATAATCGTTGACAGAAATGTCATTTGACGCCATTTTTGTTTCGGTTTTTCACAGCAGGCAGTGATAGAAGTTATTCGGCCATTAGCTTATTTATTACAGTAGTGTTTTTCTGATCCTTTGAATACGTAAAATAAACAACTGGTTTATTACGCTGCGCTCCTTGGACTGCTGCACTCCTTGGACTTGCTTTACTTCTTAGACTTGCGGCACGTCTTGGCCTTGCTGCACTTCTTAGACTTGCTTCGATTTCTTGGACTGGCTGCACTCCTTGGACTTGCTGCGTTACCTAGACTTGCTGCATTTATAAGACTTGCGAACCGGATAGGGCGACGTTAGTATGATGTCACGATACAAATAACGTCGTCAACGTAAATAAACAAATATGTGATTTATTTCTGAAAAAAAATGCATTAAAATGCATTAAAAACTACGAAATAAAATAGAGTTTTATTCTTGACACAACCCCTTTCTCTAGGAAAATACTTGATTTTCTTTAACTATTTATCAAGAATATAACTCATTTTACTGCTACCAATTCGGATGTACTGGACCTCTGATGATGACATTGGTGGCATATCAAGCATATTCACGTCGTTCACAGGCCCAACTTGTCTCTTTACAATAGCTTTGATGATACCTGCACATGCTGGTAGACAATCCGGCGGTCTTCGTTTATAGGTAGAATCTTTTTTGTTGCACCAATTTTCCTTTCACCAGTTGCTCAACTGCATAGCTTGCCATAGGAGTCGTCCTCTTTCTCCTTTCCACGTCTTTCTCCTAAACTGAGCCACTCCTGATAATACATGCTTTCAAACTACCTAACGAAACCTTCTTGTAGAAATTCTGGACGAGCCCCCAATTGTCAATGTTATCTAAGGGGGATTATCTACTGAGGTGACAATGTCTTAGTTAGACTTGGTAAAAGCTGGACTTGCTGCGCTGGTTAGACTTGGTAAAAGCTAGACTTGCTGTGCTGGTTAGACTTGCTGCACTTATTGGAGCACTGCAGCACTCGAAGTTGTTGCCGCACTTCGACTTGCTGTGCTAATTGGACTTGCTGCGCTACTTGGACTTGCTACACTTCTTTGACTTGCTTCACTCTTTGGACATGCTGCACTTCTTTGACTTGCTTCGTTTTCTTGGACTTGCAGCGTTCTTTGGACTTCCTGCATACTTTGACATGTTGCATTTCTTAGACTTGCTGCACTTGTTAGACTTGCTTCAGTTGTTTTGGACTGGCTGCACTCTTTGGAGTTGATGCGCTACCTAGACTGGCTGCACTTATAAGAATTTCTGCGCTATCTAGACTTGCACCACTCCCTAGACTTGCTTCACTAGCTAGACTTGCTGCACTTCTTGGAATTGATGCACTTATTAAACTTGCTTCGTTTTCTTTGACTTGCTGTACTCCTTGGACTGACTGCACTTCTTTGACATGCTGCACTTCTTAGACTTGCTTCGTTTTCTTGGACTGGCTGCACTCCTTGGCCTTGCTGCACCACTTAGACTTACCCTCCTTCGAGACTTAGAATTTTTTTCATCTCAGCTTGTAATAACAGTCTCAGATCATTTTGTATTTATTCAATATATATATAGTCCACGCGCAAACCGGATAGGGCGACGCTATCACAATACAAATAACGTCGTCAACGTAAATTTACAAATCTTTGTTTTTTTCTAAATAAAATGCATTAAAATGATTAACTACGAAATAAAATAGAGTTATTTTTGACAAACGTTTACTTATGCAAGATGAAGGAAAACTCGTTCCCACGCTATCCCTAGACAACACAGGGGTATTTCGGTCACACAGTCGTGTTGCCTAGTTTTAAATTATGACACACGCAGTAACTGGGTTAGTTTCATTCAGTTGTGGGTGAATTAGTACAAGGTTAAGTGTGGACAGTCATAGGCAATCCTTTGACTAAGGTGAGCTAATAACATGAGAACAAGAATAAAGGCCAGAAGTCCAGTCAGACGTTTTAAAAGTTTCGCAATAACCGTAAAATCACATGCATTCTCTTAATATACTTAAAAAACTATAAAAATGCGACCTTTTCAATAATTCATAGATTTTGAGCAGTGGATTTCTGCAATCATATGCAGAATTATGCAATTATGTTCGGATATTGTAACGAACGCTTTGAATAAAACCATTGAATTGCAAAAAGCAAAGTGATTTTGGATTTTCCAAATTACACTTGCAATTACGAAAAGATACCCGTCAAATCCTTGGTTGCATTGCTTAAAAACTACTTATGACTGCACTTACTATGCATAGACATAATTATATGAAAAGTTTGTAGAAGTATATTATGTTGAAGTGTATGTAATCATCCTTTCAAACAGGAACAGTTCATGAAAACTGTATAGCATGCAGATAAGGTACCATTTCCCACAGTAGTAAGTATAAGATAGTGTACTATTTAATCATAGGGTTTAACAACATGTCAAAGAAAAAAAAATAGAAATGAGTCAAATGCTCCCGTTTTGTGCTACTCAGTAACATGCATGTGTAAATTGTAGACAAAAAATGCATTCAATTCTTATTATCATAACTTACTACAATTGAAATTGTTTCCGTAGTAGAACAAATTTAGTGATCAGTAACCTGG
>JAUMHA010373311.1:0-13096 GCA_032359765.1 Saxidomus gigantea | reverse complement strand
TAAAGAGGTCGGCCGTATGGAAGCTATACTCTGTTAACTTTGGATCCGATTGAATAAATCAATCGATCCAAAAACGCATTAATTTTCCAACAACTCTGGTTCTATATCTAAATTTTGGATTTGTTTAATGATTGAGCTCTTTATTCTTTCTTTTAATTCGTTTGCTAATTTTAACCACGCCTTGGACAGGTCTAGTATGGACAATAATTTTGATTTGTTTTCCTGTGCGAATTTGTAGCCGGTAGAGTGATGTTTGTTTTTTTACTATAAATCGTTTAATCGTATAAAATCAGAAAAATAAACTCTCGAGAAATAGTATGTGGATTTTATATACCTAAGGAAATTATTGATAAATATGCAACTAATATGTTCATGTCACAAAATAATTACGGAGATGTTAAAGTAATTGCTAATTATCATATTTTCTGTGAAAGGACCTAAGTAGTACGTTCTGGACTATAATGAAATATAGCGCTGCTGCACTGAAAAGTTCCCGCGAAAGTATATGGAACCTTATTTTAACATACAGTACGAACGTTTAAAGATCTGGGTGTAACATATCAAAACACAGCACGTAATTCTAAACGGAGCGAATTAAAATTCGGAAAAGGCTGTAGTCAGCAGTATCCATGATTAGTTTAGTTGTCACTGTTTTAAAAGTCTGAAGTAAGTAAGAAGTCAAAATTAAAATTTAAGGCAAACAAATATTACTCATTTGCTTGTTATCAACTGTATTTTTACACTGCACCAAGTTTGAAAAAGGACACAGTTTACCTATCGCCTGAATCTTCTCATGAAGACTTTATTCCCAGGAGACAAACTTGGCGTATCCGAAATTGACTTAAGGTAGTACACCCCTAATAAAAACCTCCATTTGAAACTCTTCAATTTTAATGAGCTAGCCTAGGTTGTTAAGCATTTGACTGAAGATCTTTTGAGGTTTTTGGGGGCGTAGGTTCAAATCCAGCCGGAACCAAAAATTTTTTTTTTACTTTTTCTTCTTTGTTTTCATTATTTCGCACTTTTCTTCATATGTTTATATTGTTTTT
Source organism: Saxidomus gigantea (assembly GCA_032359765.1). Classification (NCBI taxonomy): domain Eukaryota; kingdom Metazoa; phylum Mollusca; class Bivalvia; order Venerida; family Veneridae; genus Saxidomus; species Saxidomus gigantea. Next base: position 12,047 of record JAUMHA010373311.1, on the reverse strand, counting down.
ACACTAAAAAGAAATTGAATATTTTTTACGAATTAGTATTAGCTTATTTGAAGATTTTATTGCTTGTCGACACGTCTAAAATTGTCAATGGAGATTTTCAAAATAAAATTATTTTAAATAGAGACGGTAAAACATTGTGAATTTTTGGCATGCTGTTTCCAAAATGTTATAGATAATTTTTAATATACAAAAAGACATGCCCCGTTTCTAGAAAATGTTGATTTTTCCTAAAAACTTTGATGTTCAAAATTGAACATGGCCAAAAAAGTACATAAACATTGTAATACTATCTGATTATTTCATAAAGGTTTTATAAAACTTGTTGATTATATAGTAAATGGTGTGTAATTTCTGAAAGAAAACATAGTTCATCTTACTCTGATAGCAAATCTGTACCAAAGTTTTGAATAATAATTGAAATACATGTATTTTCTTATCTCTTGCATGATGTCATTTTATAGATAATTCCAAAATGGGGGTAGGGTTAATCAAATTCCTATAACTTTTTTTTTCACGGTAAAATTCTTTTAAAATTTGTTTTTAAAGATACAGATTAAGAAACTATTAAGCCTGTAATGATTTGAATAGGTGCCCATTAGGCGTCTACTACCTTAAGAAGAGAGTATTCATCTTTCGGTTGCTTAGCGGAGGCTTGAGCTGTATATCATGTAGTTTGATCATAGCCAAATCCTAGTAATAAAGGCTTCAAACATGAAACATAGGGTTTGAACATTTCAGTTTGGCGTTTCAACTAAAAGTGCTGTAATACATGATAAAACATTTTCAGGGATGGTGAAATAGAAATTGAACATCGAATTGGGTGCTTTTTATGTTTTTCTTTCTGCATCCTATGTCATAGAATTAGAAACTTACCGGTTAGGTCTGGATCACACTTCGTACGTATTTTTTTTTTCAAATTTAGAGGACAGTATCATTATTAGTACTTTTGGTGATTTCTCACGAATGACATACACCATTTAAATAGATTAAATTCAAAACTTGTGTCGCCATATATTCGAAATTAGTGTCCTATTTTCCTATTAGTTAATGAAGAAATATATCAACCTGTGACACGTGATTTATCTGTCGTCTTTAGCATATATGCAGCGAAAGGCATCCCTACTGTAGTGAGAATACCGCACAATTCTTCGAAAACATTTCCATGGCATGTCAACAGAGTATCAATCAATTTCTTTGCTCTTGATTGAAGTTCAAAAGTACAGTTAACGACATCTGTATGTTCTTGAATGCTGAATATCAGCTCCGATAGAAGATGGTCATTCACCATATCCAGTTCCTGTTCGTTATTTAGGTTGTCTAACAGACCATCGTACTGTCTCTGTGTCAGAGAAAGACACAGTTCTTTCGATCTCTTGTGTTCTTTTTCTAACATTGAAAACACTAAAAACAGATCAGAATCATGCAGGAATAAACGGCACATGTAAAATTTTCTTCTTTGTGCTTGCCATAAATGAACGAAATGAATAGCTATTTTTATATGTATTTTCTACGTGCTTATGGTGATTTAGTATTGTCAAGCTCGTAAATTTTAATGATGTTAGTCTAAACAGACTTCGCCTCATTTAAGTCTTTCGCAATCGGGAAAACCTGGGCTCAGAACAAACATTCACGGAGGCATTCTCGAATTCAATCTATTAGTTCTTGGTGTATTTGCTTTATTTGTTTGTATTGTTGTTGTCTTTGCAGAGTTTGATAAAAGTTTTGCTTTATAGCTTGAGGTGTTTTTCTTCTGTGTTTTATTTTCTGTCGGCTCTGTGCTTGATGATGTTTGGTATTATTTATGTCATCATCATGCAGGAGCCTATTTTGTCCATGCAATGGGGGTGAACTTCAATAAACTTATACAAAATTACTTAAACAAAAGGTTCTAAAATTAATTTAAAACAATTGCATAACTTGTTATTCAATATGACGTTCTCAATGTAAAAATGTAATAGTTAATCCTTTAAATATAATCTAACCTTTGATATCTGCCAAAGATGCCCTCTCTGCATTGAGCTTTTCTGCTAAGTGAGGAACTGTTGTCTGCATGGCTTTTCTGAATTCCGTATGCATATCAGCTACACCGCTTATAACCTGCACACGGAAGAAAAGGTATATCTATCTATTTTATAAGCATTTTATTTATCGTAAACTAATATACTAAAATACTTATGAATGTTATGTACGAAAAAACACTTAGTTCTCTAGTAAAGGGTAGGAATTTGTGGGTAATAATATGACACAAATACATTGCTTATCTAAACATAACTTATGAAAGTTATTAGCCATGATCTATGCAAATTGTATTATAAGTCATTTACAAAAAGTTCTAGGTTAGAAAATCACGATTCTTTCGAAGGATTTAGCAATTATTTTTACCGAACAGTTTCCCCCAAACAAACGGGATTTCAGTTTCCATGATTACTGCTGTTAATTTTTTTTATCGAGTATTCAGTTTATTGTGCCGAAAAGTTATTTAAACTGTATGGACATGTTAGGAAAGGTAACTATCTTCCTATTTAGCTGACAGTAATTAAAGTTTTATTTTCTTAAACAGCACGTAGCTTTAGTTGACGATCATGGATGATATATCTACTAAGAAATCAAATATGTGTAATATTTTGTGAATCTATTAACATTTCGATACAAATAAGGGCAATTGTTTGCTTTCTTACTATTTTTAGAAGTTTATCCACCGCCTCTCTCCTGCGTACGCATTGTGTAATAGCTTTAAACTCTGGTTCTGTAACAAGCTTATGGTTCCTCAACTGACGACCGATTGAGATGGCCACAGCTCTCGTAACTTCCTCTTTCATCAAGAAATAAACTTTCACCATGCACATGCGCATTTTGATCACCTCCATAGATTCGATTCTGTAAGAGTGATTTTTCGTAAAGTTTACAAGTTTTATTTCTCAACACAAGTAGTATGCACTTTTTTCTTTTCTAGTATTGTTGAATTATACTTGCTGCATACATTATTACTTAAATGACCGTTTGAAGCATACAATTATGTTGTGTATGTGAAATGACATAAAAGAGGGCTTTACCAGCTGGTACCATGCATGCTATGTGGCTTATATGTTACCCTTGTTGTTGTCCCATACCATGCTACCAACTTTTAAAGTCTGGGTGTAATATCCTTTCACTAATTTATCGTATTTCACCATGAGAAATGAGTTTTAAAAATTAAAAATAAACAGTACTATCAATGAAACAAGAAACATATCGGTGCGATTTTGAGTATATGAAGAAGGGTAGCTAGACTTTATGATAGCAATTCAAGTCAAGTTTTATGATAATGCAGTAAGAGGTTAAGAAGATGAAGCGCGGTCAAGGTTTTGTAAAACCGTTCTGCACGATCGAGGACAATAAAATTAATCCTTATTTTCTTATCAAATATGTTACTAGAATTATTATTCACTGGCTGAGAAAGTATAATTACTCTACACCATAGTTAACATTAGATTGGAGGTAACAACGTATTATTTTGATAGCTATAAGTTTTTTACTGCAAAAGTTATAAAACCATTCATGAAGACTGAAAGCGCAAGAACATTTTACTGACCTTTTCATGCGATATCATCTAAATAAAAGGTGTCTTACAGAGTAAATTTTTCATTCCAAAAAATGTTATACATTCTACTTGTCATTTCATTGGCGGTTGAAAGGTTACCAACTTCAGGGCAAAAGATATATTATTTACAGCTACACCGACACATATTCATAATAAATACACAGCTTTTCAAGATAGAAGATTAGTGAATTGTGGTAGGAGCAATGTATATACTTCAATTACAGGCCTTAAAGGAAAGGTGTACCGACACTTCAATTAGAGTACAGAAAAGTATGCCCGATACCAGGAATTGAAAGAACCCCAAACTTCAAAGATCATTCATATTCTGCGTTAACCAGGTGGATCATTAATAACAAATGAGCCTAATAGATGCAACACACGTGTAATAATACTTCAAAATTTATCGTTTCGAAAGCAAAATCGTACTTAAACGTAATATAAACTGCTTATCTATTTTCTAAGTGTACTTTGACGATCTGTATTTAGTGATATTAAGTCATGCTTAAAAGTGTATATTTTTAAAACGATCAATTCGGTTATGTGGTAAAATACTGGTAGTACAAATAATCTCAAGCTGTGTTGTCACACTCAAAATGTGCTGGTGTACGTGTGCAACAGTCACACAATAGTCACACTTCTTTAGTTTACCGTTTAAACCGTACCTAGTTTTGCCAGCATCCAGCAGACTAATCTTTTTGCGAAAAACACAAATCGGTCCTTTCAATCTTGGACATCTATAATTATCACATAAGGATCCTGAAATTTTAATAATGTTTGTGTGTTAATAATTTGTCCAAAATGAATAAAAACTCTTTCATGCTGCTTTCAAAAAGGAGAACAAGCACAGAAGAACATATGTAAGACATCTGAGTCATTGAAAATTAATTGTAGACTCGGTGTTTCCGTCGACATATGTTCTGTAAATTAGCGTGAAGCATAACTACATACATTGTATCTTCACAACCTGACAAGACGGTTAGTTTCTTGATTGTTTACATTTACATTTACCATAGTAGCATGTACTTTAGTAAGGTTGCTTATTGAAGCCAATTAAACTGCTATATATTCATGTCCATGAAAATATTTTAACAAAGTTAAAGAGTGATTTGAAAACAAACGATTATTAACATTCGTAAATAACACCCACCTTTATTTGAAACATCAGTCACCGCATTAACTACACATTGGTAATTTTTCTTCATTGCCTCAAAGACACTTTGGATAATGTCACTGTTTTCATCTTTCAAAAGGCGCCGAAGGAAGACAGTTACCCTTTCATTTCTGCGATCTACAAGCTCAAGATCTGGTATTTGTAGTCTCTGGACAACTTTTGGGTCTAAATGCTTCTGCAGCACAAGGGGTTCTAGATCGTTCGTCATTTTGCCAAATGTGGACACTAAAGCACACCGTAATGCTTTTAAAGAAATAAACAGATATTCCATATTATTACATGGTATACATAAGTCAAAACTTTGCAATGATTTCTTCTCTAAGCAAAGCTGGAATTTTCAGAAAGTTTGTATCAAATCTTTTTATCGTATTTTCTTGAACAGTTTTTTACTGTTTAAAGTAGGCTTTTTTATGCAAATACAATATGCATGTACTAGGTATTATGCTATTTTTTTCGATTTCGTTTTACCTTGGGTCTGACTTAGCGAAAGTGTAACAGGTTAATCGTGTGCTTCATATTCTTCGGGGTTATCTATTGACAAACTTATTAGTTTTTTGGTACTCTGTCACGTCGTTTGAAATGAAAAGTTCTTTATTTAAAAATAGTAATGAATGAAGACGAAAACAACATATTACCCGCAAATATTTCACTAACAAAGCTGACTGACATTGACTGACATGAAATTTAAGACAAATGACATCTTATTTGTTTGAAAGCGATAAAAAGAGATAAAAAGAAAGGAGTCTATACCAACTGCTGGTCTTTGTCTTTGTTGCATGCTTTGAATAACGTCCAAATATTCGTTTGCCTTCAACATGCTCTCAAGGAGGCAATAGCACGCTTGGGGCAAGCCGTCTTGTAGTAGGAAGTCTACTAATTTCTGTTTTATACTGGAAAATTCATCACTATTTTTGATTTGCCCTAAAGTGGCGGTTAACTTCTCTGATAACACATTGCTTTCAATAAGTCTCTGTATAAATGCTATCTCTATGTCGTCAAAATGTACTTGAACCTCATTAACGTTTTCTTGCAAACTCTGTCGATTTATTACACAAAGACAGCCTATATAAGAAGACATTGAATGAAATATTAAAACTTAGGATTGCAAACACAAAGAAAGAAATCAAAAAGTTTTGAGAATCTTTAGTATTTTTCATTTAGATTTACATAAGAGAATGGACGTATTGCATTTAATTATGATCTTGTTAAAAGCCAAAACATGGTATTTGAAATTATGTCCTTATTTGAATTAGTAATTTTCATATAAAAATACACATCATACCGCATTTTATTTCGTCAAACTTCATCCTTGTATCGTCAGTATTCACCTCCAAACTTGCCTCGGTAACTTTAAGACGATTCAGTGTCGCTACAGACTTATCGTCTAACAACGACAATATCCATAATTTTGCCGCTCCGCTTCTACAGTATTCTTTCAGTATATGAATGTCTTTCTCGGAATAATTAGAAAACAAAAGTTTTACACTGCCATTTGTTATACTTTTAAGTATCATAGTCATATTTTCTGTATCAGTCATGAAAGAAACGTGTGCACCTGGGTTTACCCTTGCGTTGCTGGTCATTTGACGTTCAATCAATCTCAGTTCCTGTATTTTCGATTGAATATCGAATTGTTCTGATTGCTCCTGTACAGCTACTGTATTGTTTATCGGAAAGTCAGTTTTGACCTCAAGTACAGTTGCATTTCTACTTGCTGGGGAAATATAAAATGAAATATTGCATCGGGTTTCGCAATATAACTGTGTTCAGGTAATGCATCAAAGCTAAAAATGCTCATTCCAGAAATATTTGTGAAATTTGCTTACATTTTCATATGGCCTAAAACAAATAATTTCATTACATTGTATTATACATTGGAGAACTGGATGAAATGCATGTGAAATGTGCATGCTCTAGATATTATTTAATATTAAAAAAAACGAAATTTACTGGTTTTGTTGCTACGAAAATATGTAAGATTTCCTATTTTTAGTTTAAGTTTTCGGTAAAACTTCAGTTGCTGCCTGAATAAGAAATATAAAAGGAATGAAACAGCTGAGTGACAAAGAATGTGTTTTATTATTGCAACAAATCATAACAGAGCATGACGTATAAATAAAATGAAACACATTATGGGTTAAAATGAACCTCTTTGTACATGAAAAGGTGCACCTTGTACACGGGTGTAACAGTTATCAGTACAATATAAGTTTTTGAGTTTAAATTTACCGAAATATGTTATACTATAGTTATTCTTTTAACATACCCTAACAGAATGTACACACAATTTTATTGATTACACTAAGTCCTCTAGTTTATTAAAGATTGAAAATTGAACGAGAGCGACATACATTTCAGATGATCGGGTACAAAACGTGGCATTTAGAGATAACAGAAGGTTTTATTTTGAATTTTGCACTTCGACATAGCTTTAGACCACATGCAGCTCAGGTTCAAGTTGACCTAGATAGCATTATAACACAACATTCGAAATAGTTTCTATAATGATTTGGTATAAAGATGTTGCCTCAAAAGTGTTAACAATGTATTTTTATGATTTACCCACTTAAATTAGTTTTGACTATTGCGGTCCAGCTTCAAATTTTACCTAAATGTGATTAGGGTTAACATCTTGACCATGATTCATGCACATCAGCCAAAGGTTTTTTTTCTTTTTTAAATAATAATTCGGTTTATAAATTACCATGTGACAAAGTTTTATCCTAAATGATGTAGTATTGGACTCGTCTAAGATTTTATTATAGTGATCATTTTCACCAAGCTTTAAAGACTTAATAATAAGATAAAACAGTTGCCCTCTAGGTTGTTGCAAGCAAACAGTTGACAACGGCGAACTGAAAGACATACTTAGCGGACTTCATGCAAAAACATTATAGCAAATTCCAATCAAACTATACCATTTTATCATTTAAGGCTTACATGTGATTTCTAAAAGTGTTTCAAATATTGTTTCAATCCCAATTGGTTAAATCTGTTCTAGATTAGTCAGATTATTGTCCCCGTTATATAAATAAGGATATTATTTAGTAATATTTCCAGCGTCAGATCCTATAAAATCAGTCGTTTAAGTCAAACCTTCCATGTGACATCATTGCTAGTCATTTCGGAAAAAATAAAACGTAATGGAATGTACAGTCACTGGTTCTAAGCAGTCAGTGATACATCTGAATCTTTCGAGCCTTTAAATTTCCTTTAAGTAGTAGGGGTTCTTTCTGCCTGCTTATGACCTGTATCATGTATATGAATCTAGCTTAGAAGACCAGCCAGCCAAAAGGTTCTACTTGTGTAAACTTGTTATGTTCAAAATCAATGACGTTTCGAAAGACCCTAAATGTTATTACAATAGCATGGTTGGGAACCAGACTTAATTGCAACGTCGTCAACATAAACAAATTCACATAAACTTAAACAGTTAAATGATAATAAACAAATGTGTATCCATAGAAAAGATCTATCTATAATTCGAACTGTAACAAATAAAAACAAAAACTAACAACAATGGTTGAACATACTGTTCAATAGTGTGATAATAAAAGAAATACGATACCTTCAGCCGCATCATCAGTAAAAATATTCCTATATTTTAATGACATGGCTCTTAAAACTTGTAGCTTTGGTTCCCTTTGCATATTGTCCAAAGCTTTGAGTAACAAAGAGATCCGCTCTTTCTGGCCAGTTTTACAACTACGAATTTGTTGATACAGTTCTTTAAACACAACAATGTCGTCCTCGAACAGAGTAGGATCAACATCCTCTATGATCACTTCCCTCTTCTGACCAAATGTATATAATAGTCGCTCATCTTCAGCCATCCCTACTTTATCAATAAAGAGTTCAACACTTAAGTTTATTGTTATTTAGTGACCAAAATAATTTTAAGAAATACAGTTGTGCCAATTTTGGCCAAAACACTTTGAAAAATAAAATAAACAACTCGTCTTACAATTTTATTTCTATGGAATACAGTGTTTAGAAATGAACTTTTACTATCATAGTCAAAGACTGATAATTTCGTCTTACTTTACAATAATGCAGTACAGTAAAATAACTTTCAACGTAACAAGATGTTTATAACTAGACCTGACCAACGCACTCGCACTCGCACTCGTAAATGTAAACGTACAACGTACAACTGCCTTATTTCGGGGGTGGTCTCAAAACGATTCTAGTATCGCATGCAATCTTGGTTACGATTATTAACAAAACATGCTCATCATTATAAATAATCACGTATATCCTTGTTTCAACGCGTATCATGATCATTATCACCATCCGTACTATCACTGCCTACATCACAATCATCATCATCATCATCATTACCTCATACCTTCATCGCAACACAGATAGAACAGATATAATTCAATGAAAGGTATTTATTCATTTTATATATTTTCTTCATTGCTTATTTTATCAAATTTAAAGTGAAATAAAGTTATACTAGTTCGGTTACCTTGTGCTGCATTATCCATGTTATCTTCGTCCATTTGTGATGTTGGTGTGGCCAATAATTTAGTTTCTAACTGATGTCGAAGTATGTACATGTACATTGAACAATTTGCTCGTGACAAATAAAGTAAAATGTTTGATACCACAGGTGGTTGAAACATAATTGCTGACTATGGACAATGATTCGAAAAAGATTCTTAGCGCTCTCCTACCAGAATTGATTCAGCCACCACCAGATGCTTTAGACATCATGGAAGTTTCGCGGGCGTCATTCTTATGTGCTCTTACAGCTGCACCAGATCCTATGATTGAAATAAGGGTCGACCTTTTTCAGGTAAAAATATCATTTCCACTGCTTTTTAAATATTTGTACAACAAATTTGATATAAGAGAACTATTGAAATAAACTGTAATTGATATTTTTCCAATTAAAACCAACAGTTCAAAAATTTCTATTCAAGATGCAACATATAAATACGCTGTTTAATATATGATAACATGATGAATGTCTAAACGAAAAAAACGTTCTAAGACTATTGTGTAGTACGTTGCACACATAGCAATCTAGTTTAAGTAACTTTTTATTGATTAATTTTATTTGGTATATTATTAGACATGTGTAGCTACCAATTATTTGCCATATTTTGTTTTCCGTGTACATTTCACTGTTGTAATTGTTCGCTTATATTCTTTAAGATGATGCCAATCTGTACAGTGGAAGAGACGTATATTCGATGCTTACAGAAAACAGATATAACTTTTTTCTGTACACTGGTGAAACCCCAGCTATTAAACATCACTTGCATGACACACAGAAGGGGCCAAAAACTTTCGAATATAAACAGGATTCTTTTATTTTGCATGTGGCTGAGACGCTACACGCAATTTTCAAGTTTAGCGGCAATGTTTGGTATCAGCACATAAAACGTCCAGGACGACATAAACAGAATGACCACATCATTTTACAATAATGTCAGTATATTTGTAAGGTGGTCAACTATTAATGAGTGGCTTGGGATGAGAGGATCTTTTAACAATTTATATTATGCTGTAGGTGCCATAGATGGGACGTCTTACGAAATAGAACGTCCAATGAATGAACCCCAGGAACAATTTTACTCTGGACCTCGACACAACCATGCAATACACACGCAGATTGTAGTTGATTGCTTCGGTATCATGAGACACGTTGAGTCGGGTTTTCTTGGAAATCTAAATGATGCCCAACAGTTTAACCTCGTGACAAAAATTGGAGGTCAACATCTTCCATTTCCAGATGAATATGTTTTGCTGGGTGACAGAATTTACGCTAACCGACATCAGCTATTGACTCCGTATACGGACTCTCAAATAAACAGACGGCCGTTAAATGAACGAAGAATGTGTAAAAAACTGCAAAGTAACTGCAGAGTAACTGTTGAACACGCAATAGCAGAATTGAAGTGCTATCGCGCCGTCAGCTCGTTCTGGAGACTCCCACGTGACAAATTACCATTAATTGTCCACATTTGCAGCGGTATGATTGTCCGTCGTAAGGAACTAAATTTGACATATTAAAAATATACAAGAGCCTGTGGTTTGTTTTATTATTCTAACTTGAGATGGCCCCTCAATAAATTGTCTAATACAGAGTGCGTGTACATTTACATGTACGTTTACAGGTATGCTGGTCATGTCTTCTTGTTCTTATTAAATCTGAAACAATTCCTTGCTTACGAAAGTAGGTGGACAGATAATAAGCAATATAACATGTATATAAATACAACTGCACGTGGGCATGAGTGGATATCAAAACCTGTAACGTGATTATCCCTTAATTGAGTGTATATTTAACGATTCTGTTTAATTGATACATGTGTTGAATAGGTAAAAATATTTTAGGCACAAATACTTTTTGTCCACAGCATTTACCTTTTCTACATTTTCCTGTGGGGGTTTCAACATGATCATTATCTCTCGTTCGTTTCTTGGTAGGAGATAGACCTGGTGTTGCATCTGGCCCACATTCAACACCGTCATTAGACCTTTTTCGTATCTGTAAAGAGATCTGTTGGTCAATCACTGTCTTTTCTTGATTTTGTGCGCGTGTACAGCTTTCGTTGTTACTCCCTTTATTTGAGTTGTTATTTTTCTTGGTAGGAGATAGACCTGGTGTTGCTCCAGATTGTCCTCCATCCTCTCTTTGCATACTGTAAAAGGTGCATAGATATTATTGTAATATCACGTTATATTTCACTGAGTGGGCACCAAAAGTGATATTTTCACGAGTAGCACAGCCACCAGTGAAAATAACTACTTTTGGGGTTCACAAGTGAAATTATCGTGATATTATATCGATGCCAACAATTTTTATGTTTATTTTATGTCTCAAACTCTACTTTTCTTGAGTTTATTTCAATAAAATGTCGAAAATCGCGGGAAACGTCATCAAAAAGCATAGCAAGCACGAAGTCATTTTAACGACGTCATCGTCGTATGGTTTCCAGCATTCCTTACGCTCGGTATACTTTTTGACGTTAATCCGGGTAACAGATTTGATAATTTTCACAGAGTTTATCGGGATACAATCCACCGTTATATTTTGATAAACCAGCGAAAAACATGAAATACATGTTAATGCTTACTTCGATATACAAAGAAGGAAAATCAGTTAACTCATGCACAGTTATGGACCAGATTAAAGCTCTACATATACAGGTAAATTATAATAATAATAATAATAATAATAATAATAATAAAATCTTTATTTCATGAAGGTAACATATCAGACATACAAGGATTTACATGTAAATCAAAATACATCTTATTTTCATATGGCCTTCAACAATG
>JAUMHA010373256.1:0-13105 GCA_032359765.1 Saxidomus gigantea | reverse complement strand
TGCCGTCGCCGTTAAAAATATTTGCGACCATTAAAAACCGTATATACAGTCGAAAATATCAAAATTACAAAACAGTTGTTCCTATATTCTATCACCGGTAAATGCGCGGAAATATGTATATCATATGTGAGAAACTCTATTCCATTTTACTTGTGTTTTTAAGTGTTTTACTTTAGTGACATGCCCTGAATTCGTACACGATTTTATGAATGGAAAAGTAGCACGTCATGAATATTAATGAGAAGCTATGGATACGTACCTGCGTTCATCGTGTGATGAAAAGCGGGCGCTGGGGCAGAAATAACCAATCAGAAAAGAGAATTTGTGTGAAATTATTGCAAGTTGTAATTATCTGCCAGTGCAAACATTTTTATAATGTTATAAACGGATTTTTTTCTTTTGTTTCCTTTTCAAACTATGTCCCTAGACAACACGTGTTGATAGATTGAATATAGAACCTCCATTTTTTTTAATTGACCGAGAACGTACAGCTGTCGAGAATCACTCGAGATTACCCAGATGAATATATTTTGTAAGTTCATTAACTTTTTTTGTACTTCAAATAACTTGTAGAAGAACTTTCCAGACATCGAGTTCAATTATTTTATACCCCATTCCAGGAACACAGACACTTTATTTATTTATAATGCGTAAATTGTTAGTAGGAATGAAAACAAACTGAAACAATCAGAATAATTAAAAGTTATTTGTATATGTTATCAGGTGTCGTGCGTTTTTGTTTCAATACATGTACCCGTATTAGTGTGCACTTTCTGTAAAAAGAAAAAGAACATTCATAGTCATTTTAACTAAACTGTAATACCCGTATAAAGACTATAATGATAATATAAAATCTTAATGTCGTAGAATAAGTGAAAGTCAAAAGGTAATTGAAAAAAACAAAAGGCATATTTAATCTTGAAATATTTAAACAATGTAGAAACCATACAACCTAACCAGGATTTGTTATATATACGATCCCTGACCTAACTGACTATGAGAGCACCTGTTCCATGTCTTTCATTTAAAGTTTGATTTTCTGATGAATTTATAATAATCGACCTCATGCTGCTAATTCCCCGTTAAAGTTGAAAACCAGATCTCTGTCCGTCACGATTCCTTTCATTTTACATAAAACATGAGCAACTGGTACGTACCTAGCCTCAGTTAATTTTATTTTATCATATAAAAAAAAACTGTTAAAAGCTACCCTGCTGAAATAATTTCAGATGCTAAACATGTCGAAGGCAGTGTCCAGTATAATGAAAAAGCCACGAATCACGAGTTGATATTGTAAACTACTAGCATACATCTAAGAATTTGTTCATTATACATCAACTGTAGACATCATTGCTTGTTTTTTTAATTTACTCTTTCCAATGATTGCTTCCCGCTTATCTGACCAATACTGAGTAAAAAGAAAGAAATGAAAAAATATGCGCGTGGTCAAATTCTGCTAATATGTTTGTTTCCTAGGGCGATACGAAGATACCTTGCAGCTTTCATTCTTTTGAACTCTCTTTTTTAAGCCTTTTTTTTGTAAATGATATTAACACCCGCTAGATTTTTTTTTTTACAAAAAAAACGTTCAGATATAGTTTCTATTAATTGTCTACAAAGATTAACTTCAAAGATTGTTATCGTTATTTATTGTGTAACTGATTACCAGAAACTGGCTCACGCAGTGTTTTTGTTATTTCAATATCTTTGTAGGAAATTTTTTATAAAACGAATTACGGAAAATGGACGTGGTAAAATACCAACATATATCTATTTCTTAAAAGAATGGAATTTCATCAGAAACCCCTGCTCGATGTTCCCGCCAAATCAACTAGTTCAGAGTAAGATTTCGCCATACAAGTTCAATAGTTTATAAGGGCAGCGATTTCTCAAATTGAATTAAATAAAGAACACAACAAACGCAAAGCAGACTAATATGGTTTTGGAACTCACATTTTTCATTGATATTGTTTTGATATAATATCTTCTCATATACACATTTAATCTTACTGTTTACAAAATTTAAAAATTAGTGCACAATGTGATTAGAAGAAATATAATACGTTTGTATATATTTTCACACACACACACGCACGCACGCACGCACGCACACACACACACACATGCACGCACACGCAGACACACAGACACACAGACACACTCACACACAACTTATTTAGCTGAAATAAGACCCTTTCCCATCCTGGCTATAGTTAGCTTTTTTCTCCTTTATTTTGAGAATAAAAGGACACAGAGTGACTAAATTACACTTGATTTCAGCCATCGAACACGTCGAGAGAATAATGTTCATTTGTGAATTTCATCAATTAAAAAGTTATTTGAAAATGAATGAAAATCGTTTTATTTTGTTAACGTGATTGTGCTTGATGTCTGTTAAAAGACATAACGTAGCGCTGTTGCACGGGTTATAGTTCGGATGTGTCCCATTTCAGCCTTTATCTAACAGTGCTAATTAACTGGATGTACCAGTGATTTCTGTGTATGTTTTATTTCTACTTAAGGGCAAATCAATGTTTTCGTTGCAAGAACAATCCTGGTTTTGTATTTGCTACTGTAATTTACTGTAATCCACTTCCATGTAAATGATACAGTATCGTAGAGAGCTGGTACATTAATGTCAGGAGCAATCCTCTAAGGATTCTAGATGAAAAACAAACCTGTTATCAGTGATCTACTTCATACATATTTTTCTTTTCTGTCTTCAGGCGTTTTTAATGTTTGTGGCACGAGTTGGTTTTCTCTTTGCTTAGTTATTCAAATTTTCACTTCGGGGCCCTATATATCTTCACATATCTAAGAGACAAAATAAGAATAACAAAGAATAAGCCCTGCTCGTTACCTGAAAAGGACCGCCTCCTATGTAGCAAGGAATTATGTTTACTCCCATGTTACGAGACAATAATAGATTTGGAGTAAGAGGTTGGTTCCGGCAGGCTTGTATCCTTTGACCTACTTCGCCTCCCTTGGCATATAATTATGGTGTCGCGTGTTTATGATAATTTAGTTTCTTAATGCGGAAAAGATTAATTCAGTGTCCATTTCCTCGTGAGTTTGTCAATGTACCAGCAATTGATGTTCTTTCTCAGTGATAGGCTATTGTACCCTTGGACTGATCACAAAAGTCAGCACTGTTGTTACTGCTGGTATAAAGAGAATAAACTAAAATATTTATCCTAGAATTGCGTGTTGGCTAAGATCTCAACCTTGCGTTTTTTCTGTCTGGTCACTTCCGGTTATGTCCGTCATTTTCAGACAAGTAGCATTAAGTAGCTAGCCGTTTCCGTTCTGCTGCGTGGCATTAAAGCTGATACAGAGGTCACTCGAATTAAGAGAAGTTTAAGGGACATTAGCACAAGGAAAATACGATAACGTATCTGGCAGTTCTAACGTTATTATGTATATTTCCACAACGACGCAAAATAGAAGGAAAGCCATTAAACAAAATTTCTTATGATTTTAAGCTGATGATTTTGATTAGTGTAAAACCTTCCTACACAAACACATAAACTCACAGGCGCATATATCTGTAAAAGCTATACAAAACACGTCCAATACCGTAAATGTTTGAAAGGTAGTTCCACTTTCATTAGGCGTTAATGAAAATAAAATTTAAGAGCTATTTGCTTTTGACAGTTTTTCCTTAAATTGCATATATATCATCTAACGTATAATATATAAAGCTACGGCCAGAACTAACTCGATATATTTAGATGTAAGTCTAAAGAAGGAAACTCCGTACTACAGAAAATCGTAACGTTTGGAAAGAGACAAATTTAAAGTAATTATACTAATTTCGTGTTACTCAAATCCTTTTTCCATTATCACCAACCGTCCCCAAGATGTCTTTTTCATTGCACAAGCAATCAGTCTGGAGACAGAAATTGTCTTAGTACATGTTGGAGCAATTAGAATAATCCGATATTGTGGCTAGAGCAATGCAATAATCTTGTTTATTGTGCCGATTTCTTCCTGAGGACATTTGGAATATTGGTTTTTATTTGCATGTTCTGTATCGACTTTCAAGTAATTGTCTTCCTTGTATGTGCCCAGTTATAAGTATTTCACATACAAACACGATGATGTTGATACAAGACCTCTGTAAATCCTTGAAGTACTATATGCTAGCACAGGAAAAAGAGTAGGCCATATTTTCAAAAAGGAATTCACGCCAAGCTCTTAAAGTTTGAAATAGTGGAAACAAGATGTTGGTAACTATAGTCATGATAATGTCATAACGTGCAGTAATTTGATGTACCATGATAACGGCGATTGGTGGCTTGTGTCCGGGAAAATCGAGTCGTCTGAGAGTATTTCCTGCCTTTATATTCTTCCAATTGTTTAAATATTATACTTTTTAAATGATGGTCTCCTTTAAATTGAGGTTGGTATGTTTATAAGTTTGTTGTATGCTTGTTTCAGTGTGTTGTGGGAAAGTAAAATTTTCTCATTTTTACTATAATTGCAAAAGTACATCATCTAAACTCCTTTATATTTTTGTCTGTATTTTTTCACATTTAAACTTCCGATTAGAAATGGCGGTCGGTTATTTGTCTAACTGCTAATTCGGAGTGAAAAGAATTATGTTTCAGAACGTTAAGTTAAAACGCGAATTTTGTGAAATATGGAATATATGTGCCGGTACGAGATGAAGTATTTGTTAAAATGCAATAACTTACTTTTCACAGAGGAGTTTTTGGCAGAGTTTCATTTTATTTTTTGGTGTAATTGTTTATATTCACACAATATAAGCACGTGATAGTATTACTATCGCCCACGCTGAAGAATGTTTCAAGTGTACTGTTCAAATATAGCAGCGAGAACCATAAGCGGGACCTGTCTTCGCCTAATACAGATTTTGAGACGGACTATAAATCCCAAAAGGTGTGTGGTTCTTCTGTTGATAGTGCAATGTGGCTGTGTGTGTACTAAGAACGTCCACTCAGAATATCAGTCTTGACGATCAAGCAATTGGCGCCATAGCAGCTGCCCTTTTCTATCCAATCCAGACCAAGGTTCAGTGAGCCATGGAAGTATCTATAATAAAAATAGTTGAGGGAGTATTTTTGGGTATCCAATCTCAAATAAAAGTTTCTAAAAGACGAGAACAAACAAACGCTGTCCTAGTAAAACTTGTCACTGATCTTGAAATGCAACATGATGCTGATGACCAATGGAGTAAACATAACTTTTTGCTGGTATTTAGTGAATGTTGCCAATTTAAATAGTAAATTGGCTTACCATAATCGTAGCCCACTAATCACAGTGCACAATTCCTATTAGCTGTTAAACGAACTTCACCCCAAATGTCTAGTCTGTACCCAGCACGATAGATAAAGAAGTAAATAGTGCAAATAACCAGATATAGGACGTCAAGGTGCATATGGCCCAAAAAAGTTTCAAACCAATTTGAATATTTGTACTGAAATGAATTACTGAGGACAAGAGCTATATATACAATGTACAACTTGAACTTTGTTTTTTTTAATTTATCAAGTATAGCTAAAGCTTGAGAAAAAAACAGCTTTCGTAAAACACGAGACACATAATGCACGAGACACATAATACACCATACATATAATACACCAGATACATAATACACCAGACACATACTACACCACAAATATAATACACGAGACACATAATACACCAGACACATAATACACCAAACACATAATATACCATACACATAATACACCATACACATAATACACGAGACACATAATATACCAGACACATAATACACCATACACATAATACACGAGACACATAATACACCAGACACATAATACACCACACACATAATACACCATACATATAATACACCAGACACATAATTATGCCAGACACAAATGTCATAAAGTCTTACTAACGTGCACTGTGCGAATTATTTTAATATCTAAACACATGAAATGTGAGTTCTTGATAATGACTAATTTACCCTTTCCTTTCTTCTTTCAATATGACCACTGTTACCATTTTTGTTCACAGTTGTATTCTCTGAGTACATTTTAGTTATATATTAGATAAATTGAAATAAGTGGCATAAGTGTTTATTTTCATATTTCAAAAAATGAAATTACCAATCTTTTTTATTGACAACCTTGGCAATATTAACCTCAGTCCTTGAGAAAAAGTTCTACCTGTATAATATGCTACAGACAAAGGAACTGATGTATTCAAGCTATAAATGCATTGTAGCTTTTATAAAGTGCATAAGATAAAACCACATTAAAGGGTATCCTTAACAATAGTCTTTATCTACATGTAATGCATGTTTTGCAAAAAAAAACAAAGAAAATAAATAAACTGCTAAAACACGTAAACAGTAAATAGTACTGATTGTAAATACATTTTAACTTGCCGTTATGCATACGTACTTGTTTCGATGCGCAACAATAAATACCCTTCGTTTGTTATCGTGCTTATTGGGTCCACCATCCTCTAAAGAGGCTATAATCGGTACGACCCGTTAAATACCCTTCATTTTTCCGGGGGATTATTTATGTCCAGCGAAATGATGAAGCGTCCGGTCAGCTGAATTACAAAGTTTGGTTTATACTCGGGCTATATTTACAATCTAATAAATCAAAAGAGAGAACAAGGTAAGTGAGACAATACAATGATCAAAATCGTGATATTGTATGATAACAATTGGATAAATATTGACCACTAAAGGCCGACTCAGTTTGTTTCATGTGAAGAAGTGCTTGAATGAGTATTTGCACATTGGTACGTCCGAGTTGGCAAGTCGGTCAGTCTTCACATTTTTGTAAGTGGTTTCTAGTTGCAGATTTTCTAGTGAAATGCTAAAACTGATATTACCCTACAAAACGCAACTAATTTTTTTTTCTATTCTTGGTGTAAACGAAGGTCATGTTATTGAAAAATATCGTAGGGGATGTATGCAATTAAATAATAAGACAGTGATGGTGCACGTTTTATAGATCTAACTGCTTAAATGTATAACAGAATCAAACGATTAAATATAATTGAAGTAACATTTGTCTTCTCCATCCCTCAACCCACCACGGAGAAACATTAATTTCCCCTTTGGCGTCTGTGTGATGTAATTTTTTAATCCTTCCGTGCATGACAGAGTAACCAATTATACAGGATTCTGTCACTTTTAAACTCTGAGTGTGACCGTGACCTTTTGAGATAGGATCGTGGACGTCGTCTTGATCGTTGTACTGAACATTTGTGTCAAGTTGTTTTAAAATCCTTCAATGTATGACAAAGTTACAGTCCGGACATAAATGTGTGCATATACATGTATAAAGGATTCCATTACCTTAAAATCTAAGTGGACCTTGACCTTTGAAGTAGGGGTCTGGGTCTTGCACGCGATGTGCTGGAAGTGTGTGCCAAGTTATTCTAAAATCCTTCCATACATGATAAAGTTACAGCCCGGACATGAAAATATGTAAGGACGAACGAAAGACGGATGGATGGTGCGACTTTAATATGCTAACCTTTTAGGGCATAAAAGGGCAATGGAAAACAATCGTACATGTACATGTAGCTAGTAGATCAGTAGACAGTCACATTTACCGTGTATTCTTGATGTAACAAGATATTCAGTCTGAAAACTTGTAGAGCTAAGATCTAAATTAAGCGCATCAGACATCAAAAAAACGACCCACTCACTATAATAGAGAAAATAGAGGCATGCATGAATATTGCTACATGCACGACATCAAATAGATTGAATTTCCTTTAGAAATGCAGAGATGTTGGCTCGCAAACGAAATACAAAGATATAAATCCATTAAAGCAATTGGGCATATATCTAAATTGTCAATTCTTATAGATAGTTTGAACAGAGATTCGAATTTTGTGTTCTGTGTTCCTGGTAACAACGCATTGCTATATGACTATGGTAACATCCAGTAAAAGTAAACGTTTCATGCTGAACGTAATGAATAAGACAAGAAGATATTCAGACTAAACGTGTAGGCCTTAAACGATTCTTAGGATACTGTACATAAGTTACATTATTAAAGCAGGGTCACAGATGTGGATAAAAGGTTAAGGTCAAAGTGGCAATCTATTTGAAAACCAGTTCCGCTCATAGTTATACCTAATGTCTTTCAACTTCTTGGGATTAAAGTTTATGATGAGTACAATGATCCCTGGTGATTTTGGGGCCGATGGGTCTCCTGACAAGTTAGATAGGATAAATGATATTGAAATACGTTTAAGTAAACCCAGTTACGCTACAATAAGACAAAGGTTAATATAACGATCTGAAGAGAAACACCATATTTACTGAGCTTTACAGTATACTACGAAGCAATACAAGTTGTCCAATGATTAGGTCATCTCGCGCACTTTACTTACAATTTTCTTTTTCTTACTTATCATGCCAAAGATTCAAACTAGAGCGTTTTATTTTCAAATCAATTGACATGCTTAATAGTTACAACACGTTACATGTAACAGACAAAATATAGTCAGTCTTCAGAATTTAAGATATTTTGCAAAATCTCTGACGAAGGATATATCTTGTTATTGTAAATACAAACTGTGGAGGCTTTGGGCGTACTATTAGAACACTAGCACCGTGTATTATACACTACCGGTTAAAGCACAAAATAAAGCACAAGTTGTCATTCTTTGCCTTTCAACAAAAAACAGCATATCAGTTTCTCTAAAATTACACTATCTATAGCCTTTAAAGTTAGTTCCCAAACATTGTTTTTCAATACATTGAGCAGCACGGTCCAATTTCGCTCAGACCTTCCTCAGTCATACCTACAGCATCCATGGCTACCTCATTACTGGTTTGGTGGAACAAAAACATATTGTCTTCACGAGTATATATCTCACAAGTTTAAGCATAAAACACCAACACTCAACTGAGATCATGCATTGCAACGTTTTTGCTAAGTCACTTCCGGTTCCATTATCCGGTAACAACTCGTTTCTGTTTTGGCGCGTGAAAAGCCAGTACAGAACACATCAGGGTGATTCCTATTCCAGCTGAGGTAAGGTAGAAACACCAAGACAGTGAACAGTCACCTGAAAATAAGAAAACAAAGCATAGAAATAGTATATCTGCTGATGTGCATTACGAAATTGCCATTAACCTTATTTCCATAGACATCAATATGTTAAAAATCTTAACCTTAACATAAAACGGTTATGCTAATTTGTATGTAAATAAATGATTTAACCCGATTTGCAGTTCTCTTGAGATATGAAACGACATTCTTACCTAAATGATAGGACTTCGAAGTGCGTCCACATGCTTGCTGGACTTCTGGGTTATCCCAACCATTTGGATAAATACCTACTCCAGCTGCCATAAGTAAACCTGTAAATAAATCGATGCGTTTTAACTACTTTCCTTTGTTATGAAGTCAATTTTTAACTTAAAGAGGCTGTAAATAACCAGAAAACAGTCAGAAATACGTTAATACAAAGAATCTATCCCTAGATCTACACCTAAATGTTTCAGGATAAAAAACAACATCAGTTATAAACCGGTAAAATTAGCGGGATGAATGTTATGTGGTGCCGTAAAAACATTAAATTCTATATTTCATAGTTGGTGGATAGCGAATTATTATAGAAGGTTACAGATTTAGTTTTTTGTGAAGAAATGAGACATTATTATGTTCTTCATGCAAAATGCACTTAGTTATTATCTTACGTACATTCAGCCTGTATTTGATAATTTGAAAAGGCAACCTGCTAGTTGTAGGACATGCCCCTTTAAACTTCTAACCTCTGTTTGATGTGTGATTAAAATTACAGTGAAGTTCCGGGAAGAAGACCACCATTCGGACCGGCATAAAGTGGTCTTAATATCGAAATTGTCTTTTTATCGAGACCTTTTCCTATAAAATGGGCCATTTGGTTCTTGATAGCAAGGGCGGTCCTAATATCGGGTGGTCTTAATAGCGGAACTTTACTGTAGTTTGGCCCGTTAGTGTAATATAACGACGCTAAGTTCATGATTATGTTTTATTACGTAATAAATTAGGTGTTCAATATTCATATAGTCGTACTGAGGTCTTTGTTTGGATTCTCCGTGTCACGTGTATAAAGCCGCATTTTAATTAGTTTTCATTCACTGTTAGCAGACGACAGACTGGTCGTCGTTATCATACAAAGGGCTTAGATTCCAGCTGTGAAATACATGCAGCTTCGCCAAAGACCTAAATTGAAAAATGTTTCACGTGTGAACGTAACGTCTTTCGCATTTCTGTGTTGTTTATCTTGATATAGTTAAGAAACATGCATGTTTTTTTAATCATGATCTCTTTATGTCTTGTTATTCCGTTATCCATTATTCATTTATTAAAGCTTCTCTTCCTCGAGCTCTGACTTAGTAAGCAACGATCATGTTAAGTCTGAACAGATTCATGCAAACTCTGTAACGCTCTCTAATTATATATCTTATTGTCAATGAAACAAGGCACTTCACATGCATTCTAAAGTGGCTGGCAGTGCTTGTAAAGAAAGTGCGTACTTTGCTTAAATTGATGTGTCTGGTTTGTCGACGGATGACTTATACACATGTCACTAGCATATTTTCATAAAATTACTGTATTTTGTGGATGATCTAAGATTTATTTTATATCGTATTTTGGGTCACAGTTAAGAGATACTGTTTAACAAATACCTTAGATATATAGTAGTCGATATACCGGGCTGAAGTTCGATAAAAGTTTTAATTGACCGCGATTTTCAATGTAACGCATCATTAAAACAGCGGCAGTTTTGATGATATTCTGATACATTTCGGATAAGAAAGATAAATATGTCGCATACCAGCTAAACAAACATTTAATCGAGTAACAATCACTGATACTATGAATGTGGAAAATGTCACCGTGGGTTTGTTTGTGACATTTTGTCTACTATTCTGACATATATTGTTCTTTTTTGGGTAAACATATGTCTTTTTTGGGTTAACATATATATCGAGTTAAAGTGTAATCCATTTTATTTAATCGGCGCGCGAATTTTTGTGACCCACTGATTTAAGCTTTGATGGTTCAATTTTTAAAAATAGTTTTGTATCACAAGTGTTTTGTACCTTTTAAACGTATTAAGCCCCAAAAAATAGCTTTTACCAGCAAACTTGAGAAAGTTGAATATAGCAGATAAAACTGAATTATTAATTAACCTGAACACATCTGTAGAATTCCCGCCGACCGTGCCACCGTCGCTATGACCACACCCTTAACACACACACCGAACATAGCGGTCAATGAGACAAGTACACACAATCCACATGAAACACCGATCACAAGTGTAGCAATTTGCCATGACGTGCTTGGAATGTCCGAGAATGTTGTGTAGCGTCCACACTCCAACACCATCGTCAGTTCGCCCCTCGCATTTATCGCCGGGTAGTTACAGCGCCGAAATATTCCGAAATGTACTGGAACAGTTTGTCTAGATTGTCCGTTGATTTGAAGAAACATCTGTCCAGTTATCCAGTGTGGCATAAAATAACCAACACTGGAGATAACAGAAGAAATAAAGGACGAAAATGCCCAGAAAACACCAAGACCTGATAATCCAGACATTATGTTACCACACTAAATCCAGACATTATGTTACCACTCTAAATCCAGAAATTGTGTTACCACACTAAATCCAGTCGTTATGTTACCACTCTAAATACAGACAGTATGTTACCACACTGAATCTAGTCATTATGTTACCACTCTAAATCCAGACATTATGTTACCACACAAAATTCAAAATTTCAAATATCAACTGTCTGTGTTACAGTTTCCTTCGACCGTTTCTGTTAGTTTTAGGATTGATAATTATTCTTGTAATGATTTACGTTGCTGAAAGTGCTCTACGATGTATACATATTCCACAATTTTAAATTTCGAGGATCCAGGAGCATCATGTTTATCTAATACCAAATTATGTCCAAACTTAAATAACAACTCTCTGTAAAACAGTGTGCATTTTCACACAGGCAAACGATATATCAACCAGTGAACAGTGATGGATGAAAACAGTCAATATTCCATCATGCCCTGATTTTATCTTTCACTACTACAATTGTGTTCAAACAGTCCAATAAACTTGACGTGGTTTCCTTCTCGCTTTAAAAAATTAAAATTTCCTCTACCAATTTTCTCTGTTACAGAAAATATCGCACTTTTTGTCAGCACGAATTGACAAGATTATATATCGTGTAATCTCCTGGTAGTTAAAATGTCTAGCCCGAAAATTCCCTATTTAGTTTAGCATTTAATGTAATTGCGTGTCACAAGAAGTTTACTAATCTCCGTCTCAAACACAAATCTGTTTGTGAAGGTATTATTAATCCGTTTCAATCAGCATCGACTCGGGATGTCTGCATTTAGTTTACAGTTACCAAATGGTAACCTTCCAACATCAATACAATCGTCTATACATTTTTATTCATTTCTCATTACTTTTACATGATGGGAATAAATTAAATTCAATACATTGTTTTGATAGTTTTACGCCAAAAGCTGTCAGCTTAAAATACTTCGGTCAAGTATTGTGTTAGCATATAATAGCTACATATAGGCATTTATTCTAGTATTATTAGAAGAGAGGATGACCATATGAATAAACACATGTTTTCATAACCACATTGACTGATAAACTTTTACAGAGATTGAAAAACGCAAAATGTTTATAAGTAGAAATGAAAGTGTTTATAAACAAGAACTATCCTTAAAAAAGGTGCGATAGGTGCGATTTTAGAGATGGGTAGCTAGATTTCATAGGAAAATTTCCAGTCAAGTTGTATTTGATGCAGAACCGCCTTCGTGCATGGTCAGGTGGTTAGAGTCGCTGACTTGTGATCACTGTAACCTCTCATAGAGTGAGGGCAATGGGTTCGCACTCTACTTTCGAGCAAGTCCCTTTATGTGAGAAAGTTGGCAGTTAGTACATGTTCTATCCAGAAACGATTGTAAGGTAAACTGTCCGCGTTTTAAAATGATCAAGATTGCAACGGGAGGTAAACGTCCACAAAAATAATTATCTTTATGCAGTAAGAAAGCGCAAGATATCACAAAGTGAGAACAAAAAGAGCACCGTGAGCAGGAGTCGAACTCGGATCATTTCGCTT
>JAUMHA010373245.1:0-13105 GCA_032359765.1 Saxidomus gigantea | reverse complement strand
TACGTCTTACCTTTCTTCCAAATAAATGCACACAGAAAGCCTTCAGTTAAAATTAACGTATGAAATATTGTTAGATTATTTGATTCTTCAAAACGACAAGTAGAACAATGCATATAATTATGTGTGTACATTCTAAAAATTGACTGTGGATAAGACAAATAAAAGGGCATGATACAAAAACGTACCTAGTTAAAATGAATGAAAATCCTCAACCATTAAAGCTTTAATACTGCTCAAAATGACCAGAAAGAGTACGGTCCAGAAAAGAAAAATACTTAAAACATGAAAAATGTTGAGAAAATGAATTAAAAGCAAATTAGTTATGCTTAACCATTTCTTTCATTATTGCATGCAAACATAAATTTATCATATCAAATTGATGGAAAATAATTTATGACCCGGCGGGTCAAAAACGATTTTGTCATTTTTCAACCATGTCCAAAAAGAATAAAATTGTACATATTTTTGTTATTTAGCTAAAACTTTCGCAATACTTGTTTTTAATGATATTTAACCATTTGTGAATGTATTTATATAAAATTGCGATTATCATATTGAAAGGTATTACCACTTTTTTAACTTAAATAAGCAATAATACGTTTAGATATGCCAAACACTGGCTAGAAAAAAGAAGGCAACCAACCCTTCACTAAATTAACAATCACTGTTCAAGCAAAAATCAAACTGTATTATATCAAATAGTGAATAGTCAATTATATCGTACCGCAACGTGTTATAATATCAACAGTTGTTGAATGCCGGTGTGTACCGTGTTCCAAGCGTCTTGTCTTTTTCTTTTACTGATGACATTTATAATTGCGCTTTTTTGTAGAATCTAAATTTTAATTAGCTTTAATGGTACATGCATTTTCAAAACTTTTAGTAAATTCAGGCTAGCTCAACTTTGGAATAGGCTTCATTTCATTTCAAAATTGCTGATTAAATAGATTTATTTTAAATGAGATGTTTGATTTCTCGGATCTATTTACAATTTTGTATTGTGCAAAATCTCATGACTAGAATCTGAAGGAGATATTTTTGGTACAAATCAAATGAAAATTTAACATCCCGACAAAACAAAACTTATGCCGAAGATTTGATAAGCGTACACCTGATGGAAGATAAGTACAAAGATTACATGAGATGATTCATAAAATAGGAATATTTACAAAATCTTTAACTATAATTTGATCTTGAGTAAAGTTTAAGATTCTAAGAAGCTTGTTTCGCAATCGTGAATAAACCAATAAGCTGTCATTTGCAAGTGACGAATTCCTCCAAAGTGGTGACGCTTATATCGTTATAACATGATTGCAAATTGAAGCAAGGTGATCGTATATAATAATTACCAAAAACAAGAAAATGCAACAAAGAGAAGTAATTAAAACTTTAGGAAGTTCTTCCTTATGTTCTATCACTTGATGAAGGTTCAAACAATTCCTCTATAATCTTCTTATTAATTTTCTCTCTCATTATATGCAATTTGAAAGAAATATCTGTAATAATGTATAATTATACAGTGGACAAGAAATGTAATAAAATGGGTAAATTAAACAAAATAGACATGGTAGAACTATTATTATTCTTGAGACCTCCCCTCATTGTGCTACTGTGTAATACTAAATAACTGTATACGAAGTTATTCCCTTTAATAGTTTTAGTGGTATGCTCCGCTAAAACGAAGTGGGGACATAAGGACGGACGGACGAGTGGATCTATATATGCCGCCCTTAGTCCCTTCGGTGGCATAAACATAGTTTGAGTAAAACTCAAAATTGCATAGAAAATGTATAGGAGTCACAGTTTTACAAAATGTATATCAGATGACTCATTTTACTTACTCTGTCAGAGTGTCACTAAATAACTGTTTCATGCCATCGAGATCTGTTCCGATTTTGTCATCTACAGAATCCTCTGGATGTGATAATGGTTTTACTTGACAAGATACGTTTCCAAGAAACATTAATGTCAGGATAGAAAGCAACAGTTTGAAATCCATGCCAAAGTTCAAAATCTCCTAATTAGAAAAATCAAGTTTCTAACTTGTCGATTGAAGAGCTTAAAGCCAAACCTAACCAATGACAGATATTAGAATGCTGTTCTGCCTAAATGTGCTGATAAGACACACATTTATATAACGTTGTGCTGAGTTCTAAATTTTTTAATCAATATTTAAATTCAAAGACCACAGACTAAAAAAGTAGACCAGAACATGTGGTCAACTTGTGTTTTAAAGATATTTGTTTTGGCAATTTCACAAATTATTTCATAACGATAAAATAGTTTCCGTGTGTCAATATCAATGGTCACTAGGATTGCTACATTGACTTACATAAAAGTAAAGCGGGCGTGTCGTTAAAAGTACTTAAATATGTAGATATTGTTTTATGAAATTTATGAACACTCAGCAAATTAACTTAGTTCAACTGTGTTTTATGTTATAGAACTTAATTGCATATGATCTGCTATATCATATTATGCTAAAACGAAACTCACATTTTATGACAAACAATTTAGTAAACAAATGTTATGATGATTTTCCACTAGTATTCAAGGGGACATTGATTTTGCATGAACGTTTTTGTTTCTGATATTAGTTATTTTTAATCAGGGTTGTAGGAGCCCCTAAATGTTTTTTGTCTGAAAAGTGCAATAGTGTATAGAGAACCGTGCCCGACAGTAGCTTTTTTGCCTAAGGTAATCAATAAAATAGATGCAATGTAATAATGTTGCTGTATATATGTCTATTTCAACGGATATTTTATACAGACGAAATGATTCGATCGGTAAAATATCACGAAAGGTAATGCATGTGCAAATTTGGAACCATACTGGACAGGGACAATATGATTTTCAGTGTGTTGTGCCGTTGTGGTAGTATACAAAAGTAAATGTATATAACTAATAAATAATTTTCGATAAAAGCAACATCGACTTTATCTAACGATTTCTATGCATTAAATACAAACATTAATAACATTAACAAACTCAATTGAAAAAGCACATTTATATATTGTTTCTAACGATTAATTGATAATATATAAAATCATTATGTAGATGTGTCTACTTTCCTGTCAGCAGTATATCACCTGCACCTCGTAGCGTATTACTCTTAAATGGCTGATCGACTTGTGAGCAGTTTGTAGCAAGCGTCTTTCAAAGTTTGATTTAAGCTCATAATGTAAGTAGCCTATCTTGTAATAATTCAATGAACATGATGGTTTTAAAGTTATAAGTATTCGAAGTCCTCCCTTGCCGGTGTATTTTCAATACTTTTGTTTAAAAAGGTGAACGCATATATCCCGTGTCTAGAGAGAGAAAAAAAAGCAATAAGAAAAATCTCGTCAAGAAAAAACTCATCTTAAATCAAACATAAAATGTACATAAAGCTTAGGCTTGAATAGAGTTGTTCAGTTAGTTCCGTTACACTTAAGCATGACCTATATCACACGGTTATAGAACTCGCTTTGTTGGTTTAATTTGAACTTGACCCACACTTGCCATACA
The DNA here is from genome assembly GCA_032359765.1 of Saxidomus gigantea. NCBI lineage: Eukaryota > Metazoa > Mollusca > Bivalvia > Venerida > Veneridae > Saxidomus > Saxidomus gigantea. The sequence continues at coordinate 9,598 of JAUMHA010373245.1, read as the reverse complement.
GACAATCCAATTGTTATCACGCAAAATATCTTTTAAATAATTGATGAGTTTAACTTTTAAAATGAGGACATCGGTTTGTTTATTCAGCAGGTAAATAAGTTAGCAAATGTTAAAAAATAAAAAGGAAATGTTGATACATTGGTTATATATTAGGCAGTAATTTTGTTCTGTAAATATTTGCAAATATTTTTAGTGGGAATATGTAATTAGAATGTACTAGGCACAATATAATGATAACAGCTGCTAGTAAACAATTACTTACAATTTATCGGACACGACTACTTTCATTCGTTTCGTTCAATGTAAACACCCGTTCTCAACGATATTTTACTGATATTATGCAAGGATTTTATGTCCTGCTTTTTGCAAAGATGGTTGACCAAATGAGCATGTAAGATTGTTAGCTTCAGCCGTTGACAATGTTCCCTTTATCCTATTATAAATCTATCATATAATGATAATGAATATACTGATACAATACTGATAAAATAGTGTTCTATTTACTCCCAAACAATGTTGACGTTCGTCATTTCTTTACAAAATGAAAAGCTGTCAGAAAATTTGGATACTTTTTACAGTATCACTGAAAAATTACTGCACACTATACATCAAATTTAAGAAGCACGGCATGATTTGGATTTGGATTTGTGTTCAAATAGCGGTCAATTTCCTCTGAAACAATTTTCTCTTGGTAATATGAATGCTCGAGTACCTAGAACTTTTAATTTGATCATTAAGTAAGTATCTGGACCATAATTCAATACGGTCATTCCGAAGGGTAATGTATCTTTAGTTGATATGGGTTGTTATCAGAGAAAATGCTATACTTTCTGTCATGTATTTATAATGTTGTTATATTGTCCATAATCTTATAAATGAGGACAACAGACTGATATTTACGCGAGCAATTATATTTCTTGTACATGTTCTTTAAGAGAAAGTTAACCGTAGTTTATTTAGTGATTGAGTACTCATTTACATAGATATGTTATATACCTGTTCCTTGCCTAAGACAAAACAATGAGAATAGAATATTGGCCATACGTTTGCTTGATAAAACATGATATATTCACGTTGTAATACATGATTGTCTTGTCGGCCAGATGGTGGTAAATGTATGGTTAGTTTAACGCGGCGATTTTCCATGACGGACATGGTATCGACATACCAATATAATCGTGAGCATTACGTTCTCGTCCGAATGACAGCGCCATCAGTTTCAGGGCCAACATCTATTCTGTATATCAAAATGCTGCCTAATTTAAAAAGGGAATCTCCAAACATTCCTAATTAAAGTCCCATTTTGAGCCATTTCATACACCAACAATATTGTATTACGTTATTATGTGAACGCCAAAGAAGACAACAAAACAGAAAAATATTTTGATGAATGGTGTGCAGAAAAACTAATAAGTATCACTAAGTATTAATCAACCGGCACTTGAATTTTAAATTTTAAAAAAATCTGAATAAAATAATTGCATTAAATGTTTCACAGCTAAAGTGTTAAACTAGCTTAACACATCTTGTCCATTTTTACAAATTTAATCAACGCGGCCACATGATTGATTGTACCTTAGCAAAGTTAAACCTTCTCAATGCATTAAACACATTTTCATGTGTCAAGCCAGCTTTTTAATTTCTATGAAACAGTAAAAATGTTTACGAAGGCAGATTTCCAAATACAGCCATACGGGGAATGAGAAGTAAAGCCAGCTTAACAAACCTTATTTTGAAGAAATTCAGAGAACACATTTAGCCAGAATCGCGAATACATCGGTATTGAAAAAGAAACGCTCAGCTAGCGTAAAGAATTGTTTGAAATTGCAAAAACTTCCAAGGAACACTGCTGAAATTCAAAATAGCAAGAAATTTTACTGACCCTGTTTTTTTGGAGGCTTAATGATGGGTCAATGAGTCAGACTTAAAATCTTTGCAATACGTATTAATCTTTAGTGATACACTATCAAATCAAAGTGCTAAATGCAGAATTAGCTAGAATTTTGGTATTGTAAACGTTTATGTATGTGGTATATTTTTCAGAATGGGTATCAATTTTGAATCTTTTCTAATGTAGTATCTCATACTTCTGGATGAAAATTAGAGATAGTGGTATTTCTATCATTATCTTAATACATTTAACGCACCTTAATATTACCCAACCCACTTAAATAATTTTTTTTTTTTTCAAATTTCGATAAATTAATTTTTTTTATGATAAAGGAATAACAATGTTTTCAGGATATTTTGCCTACCGTTTGATATAAACCTGTTCTTTAAAATGCAAAAAGAAAAAAGGGGGTCAATATGTCAATATACATATTATCGTTCCAGTACAATCACATCCTTTAAAGAATACAACTGATTTCAAAACACTGAAACGCTCCAATTTGTCGTAAATTATCCAACTTCCAGACGCATTGCTGAAATATTGAAATCTATTTTTCTATGCAATAGTACAGACAATAAATATCTATAAGTACAAGTTTTGGTCAGCTGTCGTACTTTAAAGATGTTTGTTTTGGCATTCCTACATACTCAGTGTAGCATTAGTTAAAGCGCTGAAGGCACTACATGTATAAAAAGTTAAAGTGTTTTTTTTTATTATATTGTCACCCCTACTTAAAGGGCCAGCCATATCTGACTTATGAGACACCTTCTTTCTGAGTATACATGTATTTACCTCCCCGATCCTCTCCTTTTTAATGCTAGGCATCATGCAAGTAGGCATACGGTAACCATTTTTTAACTAGCTGGCGGCTCAGCAACCGGCCATATCAGAACATACCCTTGCTGGTATTCGAACCTTCGACCTCCCGTTCCCAAGGCAGGTGCCTAGATCACTAGACCAAGTCACAATGAAAACACAATGAACAATTAAAGCCAAAAAGAATTTGTCTCTAGGAATGTTTTTGAACAAAAACAGTACATATGTACATGAATATCACAATGAATAATGAAATTCATTCCTAAGAACGTCCTTAGAACAAAATGAGCAACAAAAGCCGAAAAGGTAGAACGACTGTCTCTAAGAACGTTCTTAGATAATAACTTTACATCAATATCACAATCAATAAATTAAAGAAATTCATTTCTAAGAACGTCCTTAGAACACGCCGAAAAGACACTTTACTTAGTAAAGCCTTGGTTCTTCTGTTTTGAGAAACAGTCTGCTTCTTTTTCCTCTTAAGCTGAATCTGAAATCAATGACATAGTTCAAGAAGCAAATTCAATAAATTGAAGGCTGTCAAGGAAGTGTGTAATATTTTGTGAATTCGCTGAAACAGTCAAAAGATTAGTGTATATATCTCAGAAGTTGCACTTAATTCTTGTGAAAGTCTTAATAATGTCTTAATAATGTAACATGCTTCAGCCAATTATTAGATACAATATGAAAACATTTGCTGGAAATGATGCCCGTTTATGATAAACTTGTTTAATGTGCTTTTCAATAGTCACGTATAGAATAAATGTTTGAAAGTGGTATACAATTTACTCATCAATAGCTATTTCTAAAGAAACTGAAACCTTTATCATACAACATTTATGTAATGCTATGTAACAATTTATTTTAAAGCGGTTATTGGTAAAGAAACTACTACATTTAAATATCTTCGGATAATTTGTAAATTTGACCTGCTTAAATAAGAACAAATTATCGTTAATGTCAGTCTTGTATTATCTAACAAATGATATTCTATTCTTTAAGTATTTTTAATATCTACATGTATACTAGCAATTACATCCTAGTATATTTACATTTAATCCTAGTATATTTACATTTACAAGTCACGAAAACACTTGCCTGCTGATTTCTAACTATACTTAAGGTGCTTTTGGCTAAAGATTTTTAGAAAATATAAATCATTGGCTAATGACGTGCAAAGAAAGAAATCATTGGCTAAAGACGTTCAAAGAAAGAAATAATTGGCTAAAGACGTTCAAAGAAAGAAATAATTGGCTAAAGACGTTCAAAGAAAAACATCATTGGCTAAAGACGTTCAAAGAAAGAAATCATTGGCTAGAGACGTTTAAAGAGAGAAATCATTGCCTTAAGACGTTCAAAGAAAGAGATCATTGGCTTAAGACGTTCAAAGAAATTGCACCAGTCCTGCTTTGCTTTCGCCCACGTTTGGTGAATGACCTTTACTGTATGATTATAGAATGTTTTTTGTTGATTTATAACTTGTGAATTAATTTAAACTTTCCCGACAAAGAAAATGTCGTTGGTTTCCCGCTATCTTCATAAATTATTGTGAACGATTATCATTAATAATAAATGACTTCAGGTTATGTGTTTTATATAATCCCCTAAAAAGTGAGTTTGTTGACTTATCCAATTAAAAGAATAAATGATAATTGATACATTTGTAATTTGATTATCTGTTCAAATTGTTTCTGTAAATATTGGCATATTTCTTTAAGTTCTACTCTGTCAACATTTTTTTAGCATAATAATTAGAAGAGAAGGCATTAGGTCAGTTTATGAAAGTACATGTAAGTACGTTTTACCGAAACAGTTTCGTTTTTGGTGGTTTGAGTGAGTGAGTGAGTGAGTGAGTGAGTGAGTGAGTGAGTGAGTGAGCAATTCAAACAAAGAGAAGCGCTTTCTACCTTTTCTATTTCAATACCATAATTTCAAGATTCAAGACACATTGCAAGATTATTTATGTATAAATTAAATAATGAGGGAGACAATACACACTCTTGTCTTAATCCACAATGCACTTCAAACCAGTCAGTTGTAAACAAACTAATTCTAACACATGAGGCTACAGTTGAGTACAATTAACATTTTACCACACGCATCTGTATCTTGTAATTTTTTTCCATAATTTCGATCTATTGATGTAATCATTTGCCTTTCGAATTCGATGAAAGCAGTTGCATGTGCTTTGTTTTAATTTTTCCTAGTTTCAATCAAACACTATAACTATTTAATGTCATAGTACCTTTTCCCACGCGGATGAACCCGTTTGAATATCTGTTCAAATACACATTTTGTCCTCCATATTGAATAGTTGTAACGAGGAAAAGTTTTAGATATTCATTAGATTTATTTATTTAATGCTGCTTGGGATGTCCTAATTACTTCAAAATTTACCACAGTTTCATTTACTCCATCATCACCAGAGAGGGCAGCAGATTCACCAAAATCAGTGATAAGAAGTGTACTTTAAGTCGCCTCATCAATATCTTCCAAAAACAAATAATTTGGGTTTAGATCCATTTTAATTTCAGCTTTATTTACTTTTATTATGTTTTGAAAAAAACAGACGCCAATTGATAGAAACAAGGGAGACAACTAGTAAATACTGGAAGGCTACAATACATATCATCCCACTTGTCTCCCTTTGTTTTTAAAAGATACCTATATTTCACCAGTGAAATCAGTGATAAGAAGTGTACTTTAAGTCGCCTCATCAATATCTTCCAAAAACAAATCATTTGGGTTTAGATCCATTTTAATTTCAGCTTTATTTACTTTTATTATGTTTTGAAAAAAAACAGACGCCAATTGATAGAAACAAGGGAGACAACTAGTAAATACTGGAAGGCTACAATACATATCACCCCACTTGTCTCCCTTTGTTTTTAAAAGATACCTATATTTCACCAGTTAACATAAAATAAAACACAGTATTTCATTAGTAATCATGAAATAAACAGTTAAATCATGTTTTTTCATTGATACGTCAATATTTTACCTAAATTAAAGAATATGAATACCAGCATTATGGATTAATGCGAACATTTTTACGCAACGGAATATGTTTTCTCGACACGCAATTTCAGTAATAAGATAGAACGTTTAAAGTCAAATTCAACAAATTTAAGTCTACGCTTAGAAGAAATGTCAAACCGTTTGAATTGAATTTAAGTAGATCGAATTACATAACATTTCAATGCTGATGTTTTCAGAACATTACTTTAAAGATCTCGAAGAATTGATAAAAAACTTAAATGCACATTACTCAACAGCCTTTTCAAATATAATGTTGTTGTTTTTTTCAGCCGAGAAGTATTTTCATGTCATTTCATACAAAAGATTCAAGCGAAAAATACAAGCGGTTGATTAATACCATTGACAAGTATAAGGAAAAACTGAGTTTAATGTTACAACTTACGTAACGTTATTTTCATTTGTTTCGTTGGTTCTTGCGTACATTTTGGACACAAAACTTATCCTATAGGATCCGGGCTTTTCTTATGAACAAATTGATTTGCAACGTTTTGTTTAATAACACTATGTAAGCTGATACTTTACGTCAGGTAGGTAAATTTTACGCTGTGCCGGGTTAGCTTGCTCAAAGTAATTTTAATTAAACACCTTTACATGGTTGTGAAAAGTTTGAGTTCTAAATCTGACCTTGACCTTTGGAGTAGTCATGTGGAAGATCAGACCGGAAACGAAATGACATGTAGTAGTGTTTGAGCTGTAAGTGTGACATCCTATATGTGACCTTGACCTTGGGATTAGGTGACTGGGTGTTGCTTGCGACACATCAGTGGTATTGGTAATAATTGGAGGAGCACATTTCATGCATGTTCAAGCGATCCATGCAATGTGGAAGATACAGACTGAAAAGTAGTGTGGAGTAGGTGGCAAGTTGTTGCGCTTGATACACTTATGGTATGGGTAACAATTGTGTGAAATTATATAAAAAGCAGTCCGTACATGTGGAAGATACAGACTGAAAACGAAATTGCGCATTGACGGACAGAAAGGCGGACGGAACAGCGCAAACATATGGTCCCTGAACCGGTCATTTGATCCGAAGGAAACTAATAATTAATTATATAATGGTTAAGTGATAATGATAAACGAATATCACATTGAAACAGACTAAGAATTCATTTAAAAGTACAAATACAAAATTTCAAAATGTGAATTTAAATTTAAAAAATCGGAACGTGCTGTCTTTCGAAACGCAGTGTTACACACACAAAAAACTGAATGTGAATACCCTTATTTCCATTTGAGTAGTTAATATAAGCTGCAAGAACTTGACATGCAGATGATAGTTCAAACTAAAGTAACGCTCTGTGAGTTTTGTCAATATACGCAGTAAATAGTTAATGTAAAATGGGTCGTCACGTCATGTTAATCACACAGGCCATTCGTAATGATTGAAGCTTATTGTTCAAATTCAATTTTGAGAAACAGCACTCTCTATTAATTTACATATTTGTCTTTTTTGTTTATAGGGGTTATTTACATATTTGTCTTTTTTGTTTATAGGGGCATGCAATGAGTAATTCTTAACATTTACATGGATGTACATTTGTACTTTAGTTTCAGCTTGTATGCAGGATTAATTTAAATTTCACTGCTTGACTGACTCACTGAGATTAAAGTTTTATTCATGCACATAAATGCACACATCATCCTTACCCGTTTTAAACACGAACTTATTAATCATATTTGCATAAATTTACCCGCCAAAGCCGGTCGATCAATGTGCACAATTTGCAAATGATATCTGTAAATAATGAAAAGTAGTGCAGTTACATCTTGAAGGTTGTATTTAATTGGATATTACATTTTATGTGATGATCTTACAGTAGCTTATTTGGTAAGTATAAAAACAATCTTCTTTTTGAACTTTTCTTCGCGGACAATCTTTAATATATACCTGTATTGGTTTAACCACTGTCTGTGCCATGTATTTTCGCGACATCAATGTTATAATTTTGCTAAACGTGTCATGCATAATGTTATTCAAGTCACGAACCAGATATGATGCGCTTGAAACTATACCAAAGTGACATAGCAGTCTCTTTAAATATAAAAATATTTTCTCCATTATTTGCAAAGCTATGAAATTAAACCTACCTATTCATAGGCTGATTGCAGTTTTATTTTCACTGTTTTATATTTGATGGTGGCATATTAAACGGGGAGTATGTAGGTTTTGTTTACATGTCGAACTTCATGTAGATTCGTGCATGTGAAGCCCATGTGTACACTGCAGTAAACAAAAGTGTAATCTTATGAGCAGACAAATATTCGGCTACCAGTCATCACCTTCACGAGCCGCTTCTATTATCAAGCAGTCCATCGTATTGTTTTGCAAATAGGCCATAAATGAAATTTTAAACAGAACAAATTATACAGCATGCAAGCTGTCTCAGGAAAAACATATAATGAATATTCACTTTTAATAGGACAATGAGCAAACACTTTCAAGCCAAAAATAAACTATATTCTCATGCTCTAAAGATTATACGAAAGCAAAGTCGATATTACGCTAAATTCATCCTTTCAATTATGTAACGCCCACAGCTGGAGTTTTGAGGTACATTACATCCAGTGGTATTGAATACGAAAAAGTATTATATTTTTCAAATAAAGTACGGTTTTTATTCAAAAATATAATTTCATATGCCAAGTTATCATTTGCCTTTCATATAAAACTGTGTCATCTGCATTTTGCCAGTACGATAGATTCCCGGGTTGATTCGTCAGGCGTTTTCGCTTGTCCTCGGTATGACCAAATTGACCTAACGGTATTATATACATATCAAGTGAGTGTATATATTGGATGTAGACAGTATATAAGTCCTTCTGATTTTGAGGTCATTTGATTAAAGGTGACGTCACATTGCTATAAGTGCCTTTGTTAACGGCTCAAGAAACAGCTGAGTTTAAACTAGTATGTAAGAAGTCAAGGTCACTGGTATAGATTTCCGATCTATAACTCTGCAAAAGTTAATCTTTGTCAGAATCATTGTCTTATTTCGAGGCCACTAGAGCAAAGGTTAACGGATTCCGGCCATTAACTAAACAGCAATTAGAGATGCGTACCCAGACTTAATGGAGTGGTTGTTACGCAGGGTAAATGTCTCTCACTTATCACGAGGTTAGCTGCCGAAAAGTTCATGATTATCGTAGAGAGCTAAATCTTTTCAATATAGAATTTCAACAACAATTCGGCCTTAAAGCTGCTCGCTCTGAGTTACCGTTGAAAAAATATTTTTTTATAAAATTGTCATACTAATGCATAAATATTACAACACAAGGCTAGAATAGAAATAAAAGCGATTGAAATGTTGGTTTTACGGCACCGTTTCACTATATATTAATATTGCAATTTTAAAAGCATTTGCAACGCTTTATTATTTGGTAGCGTATTGTTTGAAATCTGTAGAGATACGTGACAGGAATTTATACTAGAGCCTTTTTATATGATTATATGTTCTAAAATGTGTTATTTTCATACACTTTGAAGAACTTTATTTATTTTACCAAAATATGAGAGCGAGCAGCTTTAATGGAGTGGTTGTTACTCATTTAAATGTCTCTCATTTATTACGAGGTCAGTTGCCGAAAAGTCAAGTTTATGATTATCGTAGAGGGTAAAATCTTTTCTTTATATTAGTTCAACAATTCGGCCTATTAATTGAAGTTAATTAGAGATATTGAATTGAATTACTTCCAGTCGTGTTACGTTATACTTCATCGCTATATTATAATCATCTAACCTATAATAGACGTTAGTGTTTAACCGAATTTGCCAACCAATCAAATCGCTCAGATTTTCAAATAAACGTCTTTCTTTTTTATTAAAACTACCTACTGAAATCACTTAATTCA
>JAUMHA010373223.1:0-13108 GCA_032359765.1 Saxidomus gigantea | reverse complement strand
TTGCCAACGTTCAGTATCATTCCTTACCAACGTGCAGTACCGTAGAATACTGAACGAACTCTCTAAGGCAAAGTGAAAGGGGCAATATGAAAGTATATAATAAAGGTTCATACAGCATGATATTTAGCATTTTTACATGTAACACGGACTTTACAGTTTAAACAAATTAAAAGGCACATATTATAGGTAGAATCCAAATAATCAAATGTTGAGCAAAACGTTTGAGGAAATGACATTAGAGTAAACATACATTAAATATTTCCTCTATGTTCGTAAATTTGGTTTCTTTTACTATCATTGGAAACGAATATAAAAAGGTGATTTGCGTCTTTCTGTAAATGATGATGGTAACTTATATATACGTTCATTACTCATATAACCTATGCTTTTATACCAGGAAAAGTTTGAACTTTCCGTCAAAACGAACTTGTTTAAATCGAAATGATTTCCGGAATTTTTTTGAAGCATATACAAAATAGCAATGTTAAATTGTAAACATCCATTTAGTCCCTATCCTGGGGTCTGAATTGACAGCAAAAATAGCGCTTTCTGACACGACTCCATGCTGGTATTTATTTGTTTCTTAACAAAACAAAATCTAAAATTAAGAAATATTGTGGGAAAAGGTATCGGAAGGTAAACATCATCATTGTCATTGTGACAGAGACTAAGAAATCCAAATTTAGCTAAAAGGTATCAGAAGTTAAAAAAAAAGAAAATATACATTTTGTAAAATTTTGCATTAGCTCGTAAGTTCGCTTTTCAGAGTGTACACATATATATATTTAGTTTTTGTTTTACATCTACCCTAAAATATTAAGCTTGTTTGGATAGCTTTAAGAAATATGTCCAATATGTTTGTACAGCCGCACTCAACAAAAGAACATTAAAAATATAAAATTCGCTATGATTTCATTGATCATGCATATAAATAGTCCTTCTATAAAACATAGATGGTTTCTCAGCTTATCAAAAATATCATATAAAGCAACATTTGTAAGAAAAATGTAGACAATACACAAGAAAACAGTAATAAAACTACATATACTACTTTCATTGTATTAACACTTCATAAGACAATCGCAAAATAAATTATGTTTCACATATGTATTTTCACTCAGTGATTTTTTTAAATCAAACAAATCACAGTCTACTAATATTTAAGATTTCTTGAGGTTTAGGTAAGAGAGTTACTGGAATGGATTTAAAAATCATGATTTCCTAAAAAAATGTATGTTTCCGGTGACCCGACCTACCCTATATTTAACCCCCGACCCTAAACTTCTTATTGACCAAAAATGTTTTTTTTTGAGTACAAAATAATTTGAGAACGAATCATTTGCGGGTCCAAATCATTCGCCGGTTCGAATTTAAATCAGGACGAATCAAGGGGTACATTAAAGCTGTGTTTTAAAAGAAGAAAGCATATACATCTACATCTACAACCATCTATGGGAATTATAATACTATGAAGGCTATTCTACTCGCCCTGATTTTTTTTTTTAAATCGACCTACCTACCCTATTTTTTTCTGGCATGTCACAGGAAACATACATATTTATTTTTGGCCTTATGGTCAAATAAAATGCTTGAAAGACACACACAGCTTTGAATGCATGTAAAATAACTATCACCGACTTATTCTACTATGGCTGGATAAAAATGATAACAAATCTAAAAAAGTAGATAGACTATCAATTTTGATAAGTGTAGTAAGAATTTTTTTAACTTTATTTAGTTGAAATCAATTTTAAATCATTTCAATATTCCGCAGGGAATAATAAGTATAACTGTTTTTCTATTTCAAACAACTCTTTAATTCAAATGTTCGACAATATTGCCATTTTTTTGAAGAAATTTGTCTGCACTTTTTAAATTAACATGTTGACCATCTTCATGACAAGCTTAGAAATGAAAAAAACAAACAAACGTCTGGAAATGACGTGACATCATATACACCAAGCGTCCAAATGACGTTTCCCGTAATTTCGGGTAAAAGTCCAATCACATGAAGAATACACTTAAAAACTAGAATTCAATTGAAATTAAACCGAATTTAAAGGGGCATTCCCTACATCTAGCAGATTATATTCTCCAAACATAAGTAATGTGTCCAATGAACGTCGTAAAATTATAAATAAATAAAAGTTTAAAGAACAACATGTATCTAAAATGCCTCACTTTAGCATAAATAATCCATACAGAGGTCTTTTGTAATAAATCGCTATCCACCCATGAATTGTTCAGCAACAGCTTTACATAAAGTAATGAATGTGATACTGTACTGCAACATATTTTGAAACGCTGCTTCAAAAAAATAAAATTTTACCGATAATGACTGCAATATATAATTTAACACTAATATCACAGTTTCTTTAAATCACTATTTCACAATTCTGTCAAGTTTCAGCTAAAAGTTTCAGCAAACATCGGTAAAATTTGCATAGTCATACGTGTTTGTAGTTCTTTAAAACCTGAATAAACATAAGTTTTGGGCGGATAGCGAATTATAACGAAGCGACGCTATAGTGGCACACCGTACATAAACGAGACATTTTTCGATATATGTTTGTTTAGTTTATGATAAAATATTTTAGCTCGATTGTGAAGAAAGCTTGTAGCTTGCCGAGTCACTTTCGAGCCAGCTTCCTGGAAAAACCAGTACTGGTGTCATATCGATATATGTTCTTCCTGAAAAAGATATTTATTTATACATACATTTAGCTGATTTTTAACATTTGGAGAAAATAACCTGCTGGTTGTAGGGAGTGTTTAAAATGCAACAAGAAATATTTGTTGTCACAATTTAATTTGTATATATCGAATTAACAAACCTATCTTCAAATGCTTACAATTGTTTAAATTTCAAAAAGCAATAAAAGAAAATATTGTGAGAAGAAACGAAATTTTACACATTTTTAGTGCATGGTTAAATGTTCAGATTTTTTTTTCAAAACGATATTTTTATATGGAACATGTCATTATATTTTTGTACAGTTGTCCTGTGTAAACGACATTATTTTGTTTAGTGATGGATCATACGTGTCATTCTTAACTTCCAAATGTGTGTACATAGGATAATGTACACTTTTTCTGTAATTATTTTGGCTAGAGGAAAGGAAAGGGAATTTGTTAGTAAATACAACATTCAGTGTACATAAAATAAGCACTAAGCCATTTAAGCTAAGACTGTTTCACAGCATTTCGTTCAATATTGAAGAAATCGCCATTGCAATAGATGAATCCGTGATGATCTGTCAATAACAAGTAAAATCTTAGGTGCTATGCTGTCTCTAGAACCTTACGTTATGAATCAACACACAAATGAAACCCCATAGTTTCATAATTATCTTGCAAGCATAATAATTACTCTGCATGAAATTTTTTTTATACATCGTCCTTATCAACGTCCTGTTCAGTTCTTTTAATGCTGTTTTATGAACGAATAGGGAGTGCTAGAAATACTTCCAGTCGAACGATATACATGTATTTTTAAAATGTTTTAAAAGGTTTTCTTCTGTTTTTAATTAATAACTCGGTTTTTCCAACACAAAAAATACAAATAGAGCAGTTTTTCCTTGAAGAGAAATATTTGCTTCATGTTGAACGATTGTGGGTTTTAAAATAATCATAAAATAATAACAAACTGATTCTCAGGCCGGGGTCACAGTGTTTAAAAACCTTCGTACCATCACAGGGAAACATGTAAAACGTAGACGTTTGCAAAACTTTCGTTATGAAAGAGATCAAACATTATCGCATATTCTCATTTAATCCAATTGTGATCATTTACTACCATGGTTTATCTTAACTGCAGTCCATATCTTCCTCACAGTTACCACCTATGGCGCCTTTGAGAAAATCGCAACTCACACCCGAGTCAACACTACCCTCAAACCGTTTCATCAATGGATCGCATCTTAAAGCACTCAGTACGTCATAGATGGGTGAAACAAAGACTTTGCCGTTTACTAGTCCACCTTCTACAAGGCCAATAGCGGCCTCCTGGCCTGGACTATCAACATTTATAAGCACACACGCCCCGGAATCTCCAAAGTCCGCAAAGAGTGAGTCTTTGTTTGGAAATATTTCTATTTGCTCACATAAAGGAACGCCAAACATAGGATCATTTATGTGAGTACACCCCCTAACGACAGCTCCCTGCATACCAGTGTGGCCGAAAGTTGGTCCAGTGGCCATTCCATACTTGAAGACTTCCGTTTGTGGTTCTAAGTAGTCTGTAGAAACATTGCCAGAATTGAAAACAATTTTTTTGGTCAATTTAGTGTCTGAAAACAGAGAAAGAAATGTTTGCCTGTTTTAATAATACGTTTATGTATTTGTATTTGCCATTCTTTATTATTCATAAAGATTACATTCTCTCTTAGGCAGTGTACCGAAATACAGAAGTACATACATGTTTATCAATAAACGTATAAAGTATTTATTCACCTTTCAGTTACTAAAGCTACAAACGTTTTGAATAAAAGTTTGAGCATCAACATACATTTCATTAGAACTTGGATCGTTCAAATCCGCCTGACATATAAACAGTTGTGTATATATAATATTTATATACCAACAAAACGTGCGAGTATTCAGTATTAATTATACTGTCGATTAAAAAACTTGACTTACTAAATGAGTGACGAGTCACATTTCTTGAAACCAAAAGAAACATTTACATTGCTAGATAGAGTTTCAATTGGATACTGGAGAAAACGGTTTAACATAAACCTAATAACCTGTCTCCCCTAACATAAACTAAATATTTACAACCATTTTCCTTTAATTTGAAAGCACGGTACACGATTTTGGCCCCCGGCTTCCAAGCAAGCATATTTCAAAAAATGTATTTGTGAGTTCATCGTGAAAGTCAATTGCGTCTTAAGGTGACTGATTTATTAAGCATATTTTGATAGGATTGTGACTCTAAGAAAAGACGATATCAAGCGATTTCACAAACTCATTCAACACAAAATAGAACGTCATTCTGTGCAGCTTAAGTTTCTATGGTTGTGTAATGTAAGCCTAACTAAACAAGATGGCTAAGATGAATAAATTAAGTACATGTTCTTAAAATTAAGATATGAATGTGATAAAATTATGTATCTATTTCATTTTATTTACATTTTTTGTTAGAAGTTATCCTTCCAGTTGACTTTGTGAAGTTTCTAAGTCTATGAGACACAGGTTTACTTTAAATCAGATGAAAACAGACTAATATAAATACCCGTTTACATCCTAACCAGGTACAAAATATGGCCGCAAGAGTTGTCATAAAAAAGATTCATGGATCTGGTGATCTAGATTTTGACCCATATACTAGTATTCAAACATTAAACTTTGGTTTAATAACATTTTGACCAACTGTCATGGCCAGTAGGAATGAGATGTGGTCTCAATATTGTTCACAATGTTTCTACTTTGGTTTGAAAACATTGAATTTGTTTCCGACCCATTAGTTCCTTACTCGATTCCAGGATCACCGACAGAAACATAAATTTAATGCATGAAAATTTAGTATAAATCTAAAATGTTAACAAGGTTATCACCCTTTTGATTTGGTTACCTAGTTTTCAGCTCCATAAAATCGAGTTGGCAGATATATTGACAAATTAAAAATGACGTAAGCGTTTTCGTGAAACAGGGGCCAAAGTCCAGGTCTTCAGAATAATTACAGGAACAATGTAAATAACTAAGGCATTGGGGGAATCTACATTAAATTCAGGCGCGACACGAGTACGGTACAGGCTAAGTGTTGATAGCGGGGAGACGGTGACATTGTTTGTAGAAACTAAATGTCCGATTACTATATATTCGAGGGTCGCCGATATTTGTATGAATGTTATACCAACACACGTACATCTGTTATTATTGCAATCTAAATATATGAAATACTTACAACGTCGAAAATAACACCTATTATCTTAATTGTAAAGCGCTTAAGGCTTAACTTGCGAACTTCATGGAATCTCAAAGTCGCACACTTTGCGACTTAACACAGTACATACAAAAATGTTATTTAGCTCATTTCCTGCAAAAGACATGAAAGTTGTATTCCTCATGCTTCATCAATTATTGGAAAATACTATTCGCAAAATCTTTAATGTATCAAAACAAAATGCAAACACGTACTCAGACTATTTGTCAATGAACGGAATTCTAAATCCCATAAAACTCTTTTGGAACAAATGCATTTCTAGAAATCGTCTCCAAACATAGATTAACAATTATGAATTTGAATTTATATCTGAGAACAAACGAGCTAGGAAAACTTCATAATTGTCTGAAATCATCATTGTTCAGTGTGTTTAGAAAAATATAAAAACAAACAAAGATTAACGCAATAATACCTCGAACGTCACGAGGGAACGAACCCGAAATCGGATGTTTTCTCAAAACCTTTATCAGAGCCGCGTCTACTCCAGGAATGTCGGCTTCTCCTTCTCTATAAGCGACAGCCATTACCTTCCCAAATTCACTTGATTCCTTACTGGCTGGCGTGTAAACACTCCTACCAGTATTTATTGTAAACTCCAGATATCCATGTTTTTTCACTTCTTGCATATCAGCAAGTGGTAAGACAACGTGTGCACTTGTAATGCAACATGTACCATGAATTCTATGCTCTAAAAACCCCCCTAGTGTACCACCAAGAGTATTTTCCTTGTCTGTCACACCTGCGTGAATTCCGCAGCCAATCTTTAAGTACTTCTGGTAATCGTTTGGTCCATCACCGAAAACATTGTATCGTCCTTCTATAACATCGGTACGGAATCCATCAATTTTTCGGGGATCTCATCTTATTCAAGTGGAATTACACCTCTTACTTTTTTATCAATGTATATAGAAATACATAGTGTCTCAAATAATTTATGTTGTTCTGAGGAATTGTAGTCAACAGATTTCACCGCACTTGGAGATATAACATTGATATTTTGATGTTTGTCCATCAGCACTTTCGCATTTTTTGATATGCATTGTTTAAGATGTCTTAATTTATCAATGTCATACTTCCTGTAGTCGATTTCCATTTCGCGTGACAACACCTTTTCACTCTCTTTACTCAAGTCATTAGAACAACTGACCAAAATGATTTCATAGTCTGTGACTGGATATTTGGACAATTCATCGCCACTTTGAGCCACAAAAACTATTCTGCCACTCGAAGACTTGTATCCAGGCCTGATGTCAGTTATGTTTCCGTCCTTTTCTTTTACTGTTTCACAAATTTTTGCACAAGCAGACTTCATTTCTTTAGAACGTCTGCCAAAATTGTTACAAATATGTTGTAATTCATTATCTGTTGGTAATATATTATTATTCAGCAACTGTTCAGCAAAAGATTCATTCTTTTGTCTTATACATATTATCCAAGTGATACCGACTGAAAGTGAAGAAAAGCTTATTATTCAACATCTATCAACTGTTTCAAAAAACGTTATCCAGTTCATTAACATTTTAATATACAACAAATTTAGAGTCAGACTTAAGTCCCAATATACAAGAAAGCATATTAAACTGTTTCGGTCTAACATCGCGTGACTGTTGTGTCACATGTTCAAATTCTTTAGCCTGATAAAAAGTGTACAAATTCATGTTACAATTCGGTGATATATCAGAAACGCAGTATTGTAATTTATCTTAAGATAAAGGTGAGTCCAATGATACACATGAAGTGTCACACAGAGAAAAGACACTTCCTAGATTATTATGAGATGCACAAATGTGTTGTGTTTAATCTAGGCTAATGACAATATTGATAACGAGACGAAATGAAATGTTTCACTGGTGGTGGAAATGATTATAACTTTGAGGTATGTTTGTTTTTAAATAAGTTGACTTCGTCTTCTTATTTTGTCTCCAGTATAATATAATGATAACACGATCATATAGCTTTCTGTGGATTTGGTATTGGAGTATTAACAGGTTCATAAAAGCCTATATGTAGTTTTTTTTATAGAAATACATCTCTGTTTCTCTCGGCGACAAAAAATCCTTACCTTCGTTGTTTTTGTTATCCTTCTGTTCGCTTTCGCCGAGCAAATTGTCTGTCTCCGTACTATCTGAAGTCACATTAAGTAAATCTCCTGGCAAGGAAAGGCCGCTCTCCTAAAGGTAATAAACATCATTGTAGGATGTCGATATAAATGAAAAGTGTAAAATTATGTTCTATGTCCAATAAGAATGCTTGTATGCTATTACATAGTATTCATATTTGACTATAACATCGTAGTATCATATTGCTGTTTTATCGATGAACGATCATATTATAAAATCAGTCCGCGATTTTGGTGAACATATAAACCAATGAAAAATGTCAATATATCCCTTCATAATGTTAAAGAGAGACCTTCAGTAACATAATACTCGATTTATATATATTTTTAGCCTCACTATAGAAACAATGCGATGTAATGTTACTCGATGTTTGCTCTGTTTTGTCAATTCTATACTCCAGTTCCAATATTTAATACCGCAAATAAACTATTTTCTCTTGTTATTATGTTAATTACACATCGCTTCTGACTTTATGTTAGAGGTCTTTAAGTCTTGTAATATACAACTCGAAAACAAACTTTCTACAACATTTCACAATACATAAATTAGCTATCCTGCCTGATATTCAGAAATTTGTCTAAATTGTTAGTTCTTCGAAAGATTTGAATATAAAAGATAAACTGATTACTAATAAAGAAGATCCAGAGTAAATTAGAAAATCAACACATGAATGAAGACACCTTTATTTTAAAAAAAGCTTTTTTGAATCACCTTAGCTATTATTAAAATTGCATCCCATTGGAAGAACAAGAAAAGTATTAATGTAAAGCATCAAAGACGCGGCAAAATGGCGTTCAATGAGCAAAATAATAACACCAGGTACTACATAAATAGTATGGCGTGAGAATGCTACTCTGAACTATTGATTCATAAAAAACATGTCCTTGCCCCACTGTATTTCAAAATATCTGGCGGCAGTAGGCCTACAGTATGCATTAAAAACAATAAAACATCTTTATATAGGAAACAATTCACATACTGTGACCCCTTAACTATTTGTTCGGAAAAGCAACTATCACTTCATTAATGCGTAAAAGTATTCGGTATACGCTGTAAAGTTACAGTAACAACACATTTAGTCTTTATATCCCCCAAAGCATCGTGATGTATATGATTAAACAGTTCAACAAGTTTTAACCAAAAAAAGGGTAAAGGGGATAAAAATCAATGCAAAATGCGACTTTTATGAATGGGGCACCAATTCCACTCTGATAAATTTTGTCTTTATACTATTCTTAATATAATAGCAAAGAATGGTGAACTTTTACCGTCTAGATTTTCAAATAACTAGATCTGTAATCAGCCATTACCGTATTTTGTATACCTAAACTTAATTTTACATTGTCAGTATCCTTATTAGTCTAATATGAATGAAGATTTTTATGAATATTTGCAGAAATAAATCAAAAAGTGGTTTTAAAGCTGAAAAAGATAAGAAAAAAGAGAAAAACATGGGTTGAAACGGGATTTGAACTCCACGTGTAAAATTAGAAGGCAGGCCATCGACCTATCCTCTACACCACGAAGACTGACTAGAGTGGTGAGGGAAAAATAAGCTTATGTTATATTTACATAAGGGATAAGTCGTTTTCGTAAAGAATGATTTAAATTAGCGTGCAATTTTCTCTCTTCAAATTGAATTATACTTTACGCAATTGTTGATATTGGTTTCATACAAGCAGAACTTTTTGTAGGTAAAAGTTCAACTTAAAAGACATCTTTTTATAAACAGACAAAACATGATCGCTCCTTCCACATCAAATCAGCTATGATCATTCCATATAGACGCGACACAATGAAGTTGTAAGTAAACTATTAAGAAGTGCAACATTCTAAAAGATCAATATTAAGTATCCGAAATCTTCTTTTCTGTTGACATAACGCGGTACTATGAACATAGGGTACTTAGCTTTTTTGTAAAATATCCATTTCGCACCAGACTTGGTATCTTGATTGTTTTAAACATTACAATTCTTATAATCAGTCATTACTGGGAAAATAACATCAAAATATTAGTAAACTACATCATGTTCAGCATGATAGCTAAATGTGTTTAAATTACTACAAAGTTAACATATTAAGATGCGCAATATGACAAAAGGGCCAATGTGTAACTTTGAATCAACAGATATACTTTTGATATTGGTACTATTTTAAAGCTCATATACTGGAATACCATCAAAATTTTAACGACAAAAATACTTTAGAATATTTATTAACTGAAATAGCACGTGCTAAAATTTGAACTTTTTTATATATTTTTTTGAAAGCTTGAGACAATGTGTTTATAACAGAACAGACTCTGAGATTTACAAAAATGTATGGCTTGTGATAATAGATCAATCTGTTGTGGAGTTACGGTTATTATACATTTTGCCAATTCTCATTATTAGGCATAAATTTATGCAACTAAACTAAATTTTAAATGCTTGTATTTTAGCATATGGTTAAGATATTTTGAAATGAAACACATGTTGGGAAAGCTGGATGTCTCTTTTTTTAAAATATAGTGGTTTATAAGAATTAGAAGTAACCTTAACAGATTCAATTTTTACACGTTTCTTTTCACCTAATTAAAATTCAAGAGCAATGCTAACATAAATTTAGATGGTTTTCATAAATGTGCTCTTTAATTTGATACATCGATAAGAAGTGTAGCATATTAACTTCCAAAGATATTACATATTTGATCCCTAAGGGCCCAATTGTCACGTTGCGCAACAAAAAGCTGCTACTCAAGAACTCACATTTCCATCCATCGATGAGGGGAACTTCCGCAGTAACCTGAAATAGGCTTATGCCATTACAATCCTTTCTCTAATATGCTTCAATTGAGTCAGTTACATGTATGTGAAAAAAACATGTGTTGAAACATCCAAAAATCTGTCTATGCGACATTAACATCGGATGTTTCGTCTGCATTCAGTAGCTTAAGTAAATCAATAGATAAATTTAAATAAGGAAAATATGCACAAGAACATTGAAATAAACACATTGAAGCTGAAACAGAAATTTCTGCTATTGATTTACTATTTAACCGATGTCTTGCTCTAGAACGTGGCACTATAAATCATGATTAAAAGAAAATGTAACTGATTACACGTTTTTTAGCTAAGATCTAACAGCGTTTTACTCTTCTTCTTTGTAGAAATATAAATTACTACAAACAATGGACATTGCATGTTTTGTTTAGACAAGTGTTAATATTATGGTGTATGCGTTGTCCTTGGGTTGCCGTTAATATAGTTAATATCTGAGATTTAAATATATGTAAGTCTGGCTGTTACTGAGCGCTGTGGGCTATGGTAGTTAGGGATTACTTAATCTTTCTACGTTCATATAAAGGGCAGTAACTCAGTTACAGTTCTTTGTAGATTTATTTCATTTTCAGTACAGACTTACGTTATAATGATCATCATTTAATGTGGTAAATATTTTCAAGCTTCAAAGCAATGGCTTTGCTAGTCTATAATTTACGATTCATATAAACTTTGAAGTATATTAGAAATACGAAATTCATCTGAGAACTTGACATTGTCAAATAAAGTTTATTTTCTATAGGATTGCAAACACAAGCACCACCTTCATAGCTGGCATCAATCATAAATCTAATAACTAGTTAAAATAATTATTTTCTATCAGATGGGTTGAATAGGAATCTATTGTAGACTCATTTTGATGATTGGTCTCTTGACTATTTTAAATGAAAAGGTCATATACTATTTTCATGGTCAATCTGCCAGCATTTTAATATATGTGTAGTGCAAAAATGTGACAGATTGCTATTTTTTAAAGTATGGGAATATAAACATCCCATATCAACAAATATCAAACATCTTCATAGATGAAATTGTGTACTTATATCCATGTAATAAATAGAATGCAAGGTTTTGAGTGATATATTCAATATTTCATGGTGACCTTAATGCGTTGAACACGAAAATATGCAACATGCAATTTACGTCCTTCTAATATTTCTGATATACACTCAGGCCTAGTGACAAGAACGCGATTGAACAGAAATAGTGCCACCATTGTAAGACATATCATAAACATATCCTTTATGTGAAAGTAGTTTTTATAACTGTGAAAGGTACATTTACATTCTAACATCATATCTTACATTAACTACCGTTTAAAACACTTGCCTGAATATACTGATATCCAGTAGTGCTCACGATTTACTAGACAACTACTAAACAGTGCCTGAAGTCTATGGATGTAGTTTACTTTGATCATAAGCGGTACGTTTTAGAGGTATATAAAAGAGTGTATATGTTCAAAACTCATACAAAAGTTACCATCATATATTTGACAGCTGCAACCAACCTTATCCGACAACATTTTTATTATCAAAATCAAAATTAAAACTCCAGTTTTTTCGCTGAAATCACGAGATTTTTAAAATATGACTGGTTTATTTGTTTTCAGTTTAAAACTACTAACAGCGTATATCATTGGACATGCATTGTTTATACAATGTTGTTCTCACTTCAATTTGTTGTTTAGTAAACAGGAGAGAATGCTGGAACCACGAGTGCAATAATATTTGCTAGTTTATTACCTTCGAATCCCGAAGACTATTGAGCATACAAGAATAACTGCTACAATCCCAATAGTTAACGGTAACTTCCAATACAAAATGTGTCCTGTAAAAAGAAATAAAACATGATATTTCTAATATAGCAATTGTTACTTAAGAGTGAATAACTGACACGTTTATAGCGATATTTTGCTATCAAACTCTTCGAATATTTGTAGGGCTATCCGACACACTGATGCTTTTAGATGGTACAATTCCTCTGGGTCAATACAAGATCATAACAGAGATGCAGATACAATTTTATAGAATATTTATTCATTTGTAAAGAACATCAGAAGCGCAGGCTTATTTTAAATACAATGTTAAGAGATCTAATTAATAAGAAATTTTCGATGCGCATCAGTCCTAATGTTTAAAAAAAAAATTATTTGTATACTAAAGACTTGAAACCAATAACTTATGGAACCAACATGAACATTTCGTTAGTTATGAATAGTATCA
>JAUMHA010373222.1:0-26183 GCA_032359765.1 Saxidomus gigantea | reverse complement strand
CTCAAAGTAGCATTCTGTGTTAAATGACCATGTGGCTGAGTCACCATCTAAATATCAAACAAGCAACAAACCCGTGAAATATCGGCGTATTCGAATGTAGATCCGTGAAAGTATTGTAGGTCGAGTATTTGCGCCAATTCATCATAATATAAGAATACTGAGAATAATTTTGTACTTTTGGGTTTACGAGCAGTGTAAACCTTTCACTGAGTTGTGTTATTCTATAACGTAACTTCTCGAACATTTTATGGTTATATAACTCTTAATAACGACCATCAAAATATTCAGGAAGACATTCATCACAGACTGTTCGTCCTTAAAATGGAAAATATTACTAAAATTAAAACCAAATGTATGGATCTGTAAAAGATTTGTTTTTCCTTTTATATATTGCGTAAACCATGATTTTTTTCACTGTCTTAGTTATAAATTGAAAATCTCCCAAATTAGATAAGAAAACTTTCATTTTCTGTCAGCTCGGTAGTTATGTCTTGTTTTCAAAGCATTCTTTGCGTTTCCTTCTTATTGTATAACGGCCATTTTGAGCAATAATAGTCATAACTTTAAAGGTATTTGTAACAAAAAAAAGTCTATAATAAAAAGGTCTGACATGCATACAGTTATTAAATCATGCTAAACATTTCGAATACTACACTTACTTCTTTCTAGTACTGCCTTAGTATCCATTTCATCTATTCCAATTTTATATCCCGTGATGAATGAGGGCATACCCAACAGGTCGATTTCAGGTTTATACGTTGAAGAGACTTTGATACTTATTGTTTCCCACTGCGCCTCATTGGTCCAAAATTTTCCGTTCTCTGTTGGGATGTCCATTATAAACTTTTTCACATATCCATCACCTTCTAGTGTCAAGATTTGCTGTAAAATGTCCGGAAGCTTGTCTGCATTAGCTAAAAGTAATATAATATAAAAGAACATAAGCATGGCCATCTCTTGTCAACATAAATGACTGAACCCCATGAAAGTTCAAAACATTGGCATATCATATTAATAGGTCGTTGTACTAAACGGACCTCTGTGCGTGGTCAAAGTAGCAAGCCACATTTTTTATTGTTTGACTCGGATGATATAAAGGGAAATCATCAATCTTTACATTCTTTAGAATGGTTGGGAGGATTTTCTCCCCTGATATGGTTAAAGACATGAAAACAGACCCTTCGAACTAATCAATGTTACCCTCCTCTGTCACATCATCAACAAGGCTGGCAAACAGACCATTATTATCGACCTTATCATTACGATAATTAAGAAGCTACCTGTTTGAATTTTTAAAAAGATTTGGTCATACGATCTTGCAACTGATGTACAAGAAACTCCACAAAAGAGTACGATTAATCTTTAGCTATTAAAGTTTAAACAATAAAACGTCCGTATCACGAAATCATTTTTGGTCTACTTGCTGTATATTTGACAATTTGCATATTCTTACTACGTATTATATACTCATATGAAAAAAATCAATTTCAAAGTCAAACTGCTAAGAAATTAGTTATAAGCATAAGGGCCTGAAATCTTTATACTTGTATAAAAAGCTTGTGTCTGTGTGGTTGGTCTTGTACACGTAAACAACCAATGGCACTCATTACCTATTGGTAAAATTTACCGCAATTGGACAATAATCATGCCTAACAAAAATCAGCCCTTATGTTACGTTAGTACAAATTATATTATAAATATTGAGCAGTATTTTGTCAATGATATTGAAAAATAAAATATGAAAAGACAACTTTTTCATGAAGAAACGACATTAATATGATAGAAAGGCACACATCAACATAGTTTTAGAGCAAACAGAATACAGTTATATCATTTTTCTATACAGTAAATTCATTATTCTATCTGAGTAAATTCAAAATGAACATCTTCTTTTACGACAAAATGTCGCAATATTTCCCTTTTTCTTTTCAAATGGATAACAAAATGTAATCACTATACATATCACTAACATGTTTGCACATCGTATAAATTATGAAATTCAATCTGGCTGGTATAAACAAATCTTATGAAACTTCGAATTGAATATCTTTACCTAACACTACTAGCGTAGCTTTAAAGAAAAACGAAATGAATTGTATTAATCAAAATGAAATAGAATGATCAGGTAATATTCTGAGAAATCGACACAATGTGAATACACTAAGCCTACAGTAACAGGACTCTGCATATTTTGGGCATTTTACTAGCATCTTATTTCGCAAAGTATTAGTAGTTATACCACTTGCACAATTCGATCCTCCAAAACCTCGAGAACATTTGCAGTCCTTGCTGAATATCATATCTCCAGTGCACGTGCCCGGAAAACATCGGTAACCGTCTCGCCAAGAACATGCCCCTATAGAAAATATACAACTACATGTATATATCAACCTCAGTTTCAATTTCTTACCTGCAGGTCTGTAATGTTTCTTGGTTGTGGCAATGGTTTTTTAATACAAAGCACGTTTAAAACTATGTTTAATTAAAATTAAAAACTAATTATTTCACGCACTTTCACTAAATTGCATTATATTCAAGATGTATCTATCAGTAATCTGATTCCGCATGCTGCCGTCAAAGAAATTGCGATGCTATATTATAATAAGTTGAAATATGTTAATGAAAGATTTATAAACATTACATGGTCAATATTACTTTTCACAGGTCTACAGCATCAGCCTATAATTGTATATGTGAAAAAAATAGCATTTCAGGTACATAACCGTAATCAGTCGCACGTTTAAGATCATGATACAGTTAAATAAGAATGAAATCTGAATGAGTTACATGTAAAAGTATCATCAAAAACATTTAAATGCATTATTCATGTTGATTTGTCTGAATATTTTGTTGCAGAATCACATTGGAACCGGGATAGCTACATTTGTTTTGCCATCTCAATAAAACATTCTTTGTGATATTTACCATCTTACGCATGCTGTTAAATTGCATTTTTAAATAAGAATAAGCTGTATATGTTTAATTTTGGAACGTAATTTTGAAACGTAAACGGATAAAGTTGATACCAATATATATTATAAATACGATAACTCTTGTCTTGATTTAGAGTGATTTCAACGAACGAATTCAAAGAAAACATGTAAGTACATATGTCCTTACTCTGACACTGTGTGTTGTCGGGCAGCCCGGTATAAACATTGTATCCCGCTCGTTCTCGTATCAGTTCCCCAACGCACCAATCGCAAACAGTATTTGAATACTGCGTGCAGTTTTTTATATTGCAGTTCGGTATCTGACGGCATGCTATAAGAAACGTAAATATTATCACCTGATAAAGTGAAAAATTACGTTGTCATGTTTTGCTCAATTTTCCATCCACTTTTAAAAGCCATTGCATTTTATTTCTTAAATCATGGTTAATTAAGATACATATAGATTTTTTTCAAAAGCTATTATCAAATGCAGTTCTTTTGCACAGTGTAAAAATAAAAGAGGAGAACATATTTTTTTCCTATTTTCACCATACTCTCAGGCTTGGCCACATGACTATTATTAAAATTTATTTGTCTTAATTTCTGCATAATCAAAGGCAAGCAGTGTAAATCGTACGATTGACTTCCTGTTTTAAATTTGTGCAAATTCCTCTATCTGTAGTACTTAGCCATACCGGTATAAAAAACTTAAAAAATACCTCTGCAGAATCCTTTTTCCCCTGGGTAGTAGTATCCGTAATTGCAATCTGTGCAAACCATAGGCGCCGTACAAGTTCCACCACTGTTTGTTACGACATTACCGTTTTTATGTGTTACACTACCCTCGATCTTGTTGCATGATGTCGGAGAGGCTCCTCCTCCACAAATTGCTTGAAAATATGTAATATTGTAATCTACCAATTTCTATAAACTACATGTAACCATATGATGCTGATCAACATGCATCGTGCCGGCATGTATTTTCATCCGGTTTCCTTTATTTTTAGAGCCGTCAGCCACGTTAACGTATTGATGAAATATGCCTAAACGCTTTCTGGCGCCTGTTACCTTGATCTTTGACTATATGGCCCCATGTTGTAATATACTCAACTAATACTCATGCTGATGCTTCCCGGAAAGTTGATGAAAATCCAGCAAGTGGTTTTTGAAATGAAGAACGGCAATGTAATGCGTTTAGTAGACGGACAGACAGACGGCAAGGGGAAAGACAATACCAGAAAGGGAATACATAATTATTTTTTTTAAATTGTTTAACATAGAAAATTCATTGACACTTAGAACAAATGCGTTGTATGTTTGAATGGAACTTATTCTCTTTGTGAAGAATGATGTACATTTTAAACATTCTATAAAGAATAAAAACAAATAATTATCAAGAGCATATTATGTCTGATGCTTGTTCTTGCTAATTTCGCTTTTTTCCGAGCAAGACATGTTTGAAATAATTAAGCACATAGTTTGCTTTCATTCACTCAAAAAACGATCTCCATATTTCGATCTCTCTAGAAGTCTAATATTTGGAACTACATGTATATGTTATTTAACAGTATCCGTAAGAATATCTCAATATAATGTGAAGACGGTATCACATGCATTAATTACTGTTACTCATCATGGTAATTAATAATTAAAATTCTAAAATGACTTACCAATGTGTCTCTATGTACAAAGCGTAGAACAGTTAGGTTTTATTATGCAATAAACAACGTTTGACGCGCGAGCCGATGTATCGTAAAATAACAACATAGTGTGCCGTATGATGTTAAATAAATACCCGCATAGAAAAAAAAACCTTTTGAATTTATTCAGTGACACCTTTTGTACTATCTGGTCATGTTTTAGTCGAAATAAAATCCTAATTAGTGTTGTTATCTTCCAATAAACAACTCTTTGTCGTTCTGCGTAGTTATAAAACAGTCGGCGGTTAATTACAGCGCATCAGAATTCCAAATCACTGTTTATTAGACAATGCTGGAACGTATATTATTTCATAATTAAGATATTATTTAAATACGTATAAGGCTAGCATAGTATTGAAACTGTGCATCCAAATATTTTTACATTTACTTCTAAATGACTGTTGCTGTTGTTTTCTATTTTGAAATTTATTTTAAGAAAAGTAAGAAGGGTATTTCTACGTGTGTCTTATCAGCGAAACCGTAGGTATCAGTCAAAGAGATTCTTCGTGTATCAATTATTATGTTTCAACAGGCGCTTTGGGACTATGAATATCTTTTCAACGCATAAATAGAATTTGTTTATTTATTAATATAGGATTGTGAGTCTTTAAAAGTGTTACTATTATATAAATATTTACTTAATATTGTAATGGAAACAGCCAATTTTTGCGCATTTTTGCGCCACTTTTGTATGTACACACTTGTTTACCACGTGGGTCTCATACATGTACCTTCTGGATCAAACTTAAATATATCTATTTATCTTTGTTTGAATTAGAAGCATTGAAAAAAAGTCGTCATAGATTAACATACGCTAAATATTTGAAGTTGGATGTATGTTACTAAATCAGTAAAGAACATGCATGTTCCGAAAAGAAATGAAAATTGGAAAAAATCAATCGAGGGAGAAAGTTTGAAAAAAATGAGCAAGTTACGGTTATGTTTCTTTAACCATCTTATTATAATTTAGTCGACTCCTTGGATAGTTTGAGATTTCTGTACCTGTGAGTCAAAATTATATAAATTTTGTATCTGATAAAGGGAGATAACTAAACAATAAAGAAATTGTAACAGTGACCGAAAACCTATACCCAACCTACCCATACATCAATGTTTGTGGCAATACCTCATTTCTTACTTTTGTTACTTTTATATTTTTGAAACAGTGACATTGTCACCCTAACACCACTTCCAACGTACGTCTTGATATAAGTTACCCACCATCAAGTTTACAACAATATACAATTATCATCTATTGAAACGATTTCAGTTGACAATTGAAGGGCAACAACTCTGTAGTTACCTTTCCGATCAGGCTTATTATTGATCCTAGATAGTTAACCCTTAATTATTGTGCTCATGTTTGGTGGTGATTAAGTAACATATAAAACAAAACAAAAACTATTCGAACAGCGGAAACGGTTAAATTGGTCAACATTTGACAATTCATGAGTCATAACGTTTGAGTGACCGGCCGATCAGGTTTGTTATGAAAGTTCATCGAGATATTCTGAACATATACATAATATCATTTTACTAAAATTGATAATAAACAGCTTAAGTTGGAAAATACAATAGGAGGACAGGAAGTTATAAGTAGGGAAGTTAGAGGTAAGGAAGTGAGTGACTTAAATAAGGAAGTTGGAAAACAGAATTCAGAAATAGACTTTTTGAAGTAAGAAGTATGAAAGTTTGAAATACGAAATCGGAACTAAGGAAGTTGGAAGTCAGAAGTAAGGGATTTGAATGTTAAAGGCAGAAGTAAAGAAGGTGGAAATTGGAAGTAAGCTCTATGCATGCCAACTACAATGAAATAACTGCGCGGAAATTATTTACCACATTGTTTCTTTATATGGCAAATATGTTGTTGATAATTTTGGTGTGAAACCGGTGAGTTACAATGTACAGTGTTACGTCGAGAGAATCTAATATGGATTATATGGTCCTTACTGCTTCTTTGAATGTGGCGATTCAGCAATAATAACTGAAAGATGTTTATCCTTCTCTCAAAATATTTCTCAAATGCACACTAATATAATATCTCTATTAGATACTATCGAGATAAAAATAAAACGGTTAACACATTGATAAAAAAAATATTACTAGTTTAAAGAACATTTTACTCACGTATGTCGCAGTTTGATCCACCATACCCTTCGCAGCACAAATATCTACATCCGAACAACCACCCCAAATTTTGACAACCTAACTGAGGTAGTCTAAATTAAAAAATATGGGTTGTTAAATATCTGTAAAAACAAGAGGAACATCATGGACCTATCGCTCGCCATTGCTCTCAATGACTAGGTCAAGGTTATATGACATAAAATTGTATGGAGTCAGAAAAAATGTCAAAAAGAAAAAAATATGAAATACCGTTTCATAATTTACACATGGTCAAGACATTACCAATGCAGTTTTAAAATCAAACGGTCATAATTAAGAATAGTTGAGGGTAATGTTTACATTTGTTTGCAAAACGGTTAAATAGTGTTCGAAATTTCAGAGCTGTAATTTAAATAAACCAGGAAGTAGGTCAAACTGTCATGCATAGTCAAAAACATAGTAAGGAAAACAAAATCTCGGAAATATCAAAGTATTGAAATGTTCAAAAACGATTTATCCATCTTATATTGCAAGATTTTATTTAATGTTTACAAGTTTTAATTGTAGTAGAATACCCAGGGATTCGGACAAATGTATTGCAAACCCCGTTCCGAAATTTTCTTCTGATACCCGTGACCCTTTGTCATACAGGGAAATATCTCTGTCTCCTACCACATGTATATACAAAATATATAGCTCAATATTAAAAGAGAGGTTTTCTATGTGTGCAAAACAAACATGAACAAAACAGCTTTCGGAAGAAAAGAAGTACTGATGTCTTTGACATATCTCATTGAAACAAGAAACAAGTTGAGTTCGTTAACATTTACGGCCTTTATCGACTTTAAGAAGGCATACGGTTCAGCCCACAGAGGTATATCAATTCTAGCAAAAGTTACATCATTCATTTTAAACCAAAGAATAGACATGTTTCTCAGGAACATTTAAAAGCTGTAAAATATCATATATATATAGGGTCTTACTTTTAACCAATTTCTTAATTAGGATATAACTGCAAAGTACGAGTATGTAACTCAGTGTTGGTCTGTTAATTGCCAAATACAAGGTCCTTGGCAATATGCCTTACAATGTTCTCATGAAATTGTTTGACTTAGTGGTGTGGTCGGATGTATCATACGGGGTATTAAACTTGGGAAAACAAATATTTTTTTGCATCGACTGGATACAAAAAATGAGCTATGTGTATACTTCTTAGAGTGGCAAAAGTTTACCTATCTGGTGCAGAATATGAGATAATGGCTAAGAAGTAAGAGATGTCAGAATAGGCGTTGCATAAATTTTTTTCTCAATTTTTTTTTTATTTGTCTGTAAACAATTTTGTATTAACATTAATACAATAACAACTAAACAGGTGTTCAGTAGAATACTTGTGTCACCCTCTTCCACTTTGTTAGAATAACCAATAATATTGTAACAGAATCTAAGTACAAGAAGAGGCAGAACTCAAACAAATGTGGCTGCATCACGACCCTTTTGTCATAAGCAATATATTTTGAAAGTTTGATGAAGAAATCTTAAGAGATTGATATTAGATTAAGTCTACGAGATGCAAATTGCATACACTCATTACAATATCACTTGAACCGAATGATTTTGGACAATTGGTAACCTTATCAAATCAAAACAGTATACTTTTGATCTTCCACTGGGCGCCGCTATTATTGAGCTTTGCCTGACGTACCGTAGCATGCCAGTACGACGGGGAACCAGACTAATCTATTACCATATTCGCTTAGGTATTCCTTCTTGAGTTAACTTCGACTTGTTTGCATTCCAACTATAGGACGTGTTATCAACAACACAATGTTCCAATTACAAAAGCAATCCTATATCTGCTTTCTTTCTTATTATTTACATTATGAACGTTTGCATTATTTTCAAAATGTAACGATTTTAGAAATACTTCAAGATCAATTTTTTCTCTGCCTGTTGATATTATTCTAAACATATGATTTATCAATACATGATGAATATCACCTACTGAATAAGTTATACATTGTGTATGCACGGAAAGTATATTGTAACAATAAGTAAGTCGTATCTCGGGCACATATACGCCCGCTTTGTGCGCAAGTCTTAAAATTCCTTTGTACGACAGGATTAGCTAGGCCAGTCATCGTTTACTACTTATTTATTCAAACTATTAAAAGTAACAGAAGAAATACAAGCAATGAAAGGGTCAAAGTCGTCGTCATTCTTTCACATTACAAATTGTAGCAGAAATAAGGTCATGCAAACCTATTTAAAGCGATTATGATGCACACTTATGAAAACACGTAAGAAGTCGAATAAGGAATAAGTACCTGTTACATATTATTTATTCAAACTCAAATATCAGCAGAGTATCAGCAGAAATGTAAGCTGTGAAAGAGTCAAGGTCTTCATCATTCTTTCTCATTACAAATTTAAGCAACAATAAGGCCAGTCAAACCGAATGTAAACCAATTACCAAGCGCATTTGTGAAACACTATAAAAATGTCGAATAAGGAATAGTTATAGCTTACTTATTACTTATTCGTTTTAAGTGTTTTGTTTTCAAGTACGTTCGGCATTTAATCTAGATAAGATCTGATTGGCCTTTTGCTAAAAGAGTTTAATGAGAAGGATATGGTGAGTTTGACCATTTGGTCACTATTATTCATTCACTTTCTTATAAGTAATAAGTAACCGCTTATAATTATTCCTTATTCGAAAAATGCATAAGGAATAAGTAATAAGTAAACATCATTTATCTATCCATGTTATCGTTATTTCGGAAAGAGGTATTACATTCAGAATGGTGTGTGTTAAATGTTTTACTTCTGTGTCAGTTCAATCTTTATTATTTTGCAAATAGGACACTTGTGTATTAAGGAAAATTTTCAAAACTGTTCAGAAGATCATAATTGGAAATACCTCAGTCTACTCATTACCAGAGCAAACAAAAAACGATTAAAGCAGACTAATTGAAATGAAAGAATCAAGTGATAATGGGAGATAACCTTTTAAAGTCTCCAATTAATCGTAATGATGTACATATCTTTCAAATCAATTCAAATATTTTATTAAAGTCTCTTTCATTTACATTACAAATTTTATCATGAAAATCATATATATTATATGACTAACACATTTGTGAATGACCACTCTATGGAGTTATAAGAGACTAAATTAATATACAATGACATATTGCACCTTTAAATTACAATTAAAAATTCATAAGTTATATTAATATAATTATATAGTAAAACAGAAAAGCTTGTTTTACTTCCACTGTTACAGTAAGAAGTATCACAGCACTGTATGTATTAAGACTTTTTATACAGTGTAAAAGTCAGGTTACCATTGCTAATCTAAAAACTGCCATAGAATGAAACAAAAGTAAGAAACTGAAAAGAAAAAACGGCACTCCTGCGCATGTAAAAATTAGCCTTAAAATCGAATATCACACTTGATATTTTTACAATGTTCTCTTCATTAGACATGTTTTGGTTTACTATTGACAAGTTATTTATTGCAGAGTCTATGTTTTTCCTGTATCATAATACAATGGACAATTTAAAAGTACATGTTTTTCATCTTCTACAATGTCAAGACGGTTAAAACAGGTTCTATTGACTAAAATTCTCATATCTGCCTGTTTCTATTCTGAGAGTCGCTACGCCACATCTAAACTTTGTAAATGCAGATCTATAAGAACATGGCAATTTATTAACCAAGTAGTTTTCAGTACAAAATTGTGATTTAAACTTCCTGTAAGTTCTAAGTCTGTTACTACCGTTTCCGCTTAAGGTAGTTTCTCTTTCTAGCATCATTTTCCATTTATTTATTTCAATATTCATTAATTTTGATTCTAGTTTAAAACATTTGGCTTGACATTTGTAATATTCTCTTCTAGTAAATGAACTCTATCAATGTCATGTAAAAATTTCTTCATGAATACAATACAAGCTTACAAAATTGTCGACCAGACTTGGTCATATTTGTAAGCTTAATATTACTGACACAATAGTGGTCATTCAAATGATGAGCTCTGTATACATTAAAAGTTAGAAATACTTACATGGCAAAGAAGCCGGAACATGTTGTCTTCCGTGTGCCGTGAAGTGTATTAGACAAACACCACGGGCAGCTACATGTTTTACAGGAGCCGGAGAAACTGAATGATATAAAAATAATCGTCTATCGAATGGAACATTTTTAGTAAAGCAAACGTGATGAATCATAGAAATAATGTATGAAATTTCAGAATCATAACGCAATATATTTTATAAATTTGAAATAACCAGTAGGGAGGGATGAACAACGTAACTTTTTGGTAAAGGCGTCGACCCAAAATATAAGCAAATTCTCACTATTCAGGTAGTTTTTTTTTTTTGATGATAACTTACTTAATACTTGGCGAACGTTTGTTTGTTTGTTTTTTCAGCGTAGACCCCGCTTAAAATATGTAAAGTACACAGGTCCTGACAAAAATAGTTGTCGTAGATAATGTCTACTATAATCAAGACTTATATATTCTGAATGTTTCAGATGGTATACTTTTTTTTCTTATTGCTATTTTACAGAGTTAAACTGAAAAAAACAAATTGATAAAGTACACGGGCATTTCAGATTTAATAAAGTACAAGGGCGTTCTGCAGCTTCAACTGTTCGCCTCCTCGTTGTTTCACCGACGATGCTAAAACTCGTTATATAACATAAAATTCCCAAATCAATGTAATTATCTCTGAAGATGGCGCACATAAAAAATATAAGAATATATGTACAACCAAACTGTACATTTGCATAACCAAACTCTCTGCTTGCTTATCTTTTTTTTTTCCGGCTCGGAAGCCTTCACTTCTTTATTTATCCTACTGAAACTTGAAGAAAACGTAAATTACCACAAGATCTTGGTTAAGTTAGAGTATGGACCAGATCTGGTGGGTACGTCAAAGGTCAAGAGCCCTAAGACTTAATAGATCAAATTTACCGTATTTTTTACACTATAAACAGGCTTCCCTTATTTACCCATTCTAAAGAAACTTGGAAACAATGTATATGTCCATATAATCAACTTCGATTATTGGCTTTGATCTAAGAAATTCTTTTTTTTAACTGTGACAAAAAAAGCAGCTTCAATCACTGCGAAAATGGTTCAGGCAATGCATGGAGTCAGTATATCCACGTGTACGTGAATAAAAAACAATTATATCGAACCGATTAAATTATGGTAACAAAAACTATATTTAAAAAGATAGTCGGCGCAATTATAACCGTCTCCCTTGGTCTAGTGGTTAAGGCATCCGCCTTAGAAGCTGGTTCTGATATGGCCGGTTGGTGAGCCGCCAGCTAGTTAAATAATGGTTACCGTATGTCTATCTGCCTGGTGCCTGGTGCCTGGCGTCTGGCATTAAAATGATAGAATTCGGGAGGTAAATGTGCTCAAAAAGAAGGTGTCTCATAAGTCAGATACGGCTGGCCCTTTAAGTAGGCATGACACTACAATAAACAAACGCTTTTTTCACTTTTATAAGTACATATAAAAGCGATTGGTAGCTATATTTTATAGTTCGTGTAACAAATCTTGTCAAGTTTAATATTTATGCAGTCAGAAAAATGTGCACACTGACCGGGACGAGAGCCCTTCGCTTAGAGCATTATTGCTCTCCCGACTTTGCTGACCGGCCACTTTTGTCCTCACTTGTGATAAAGTCCGAACCGTGCCACGTGCATAAGGATCACTGGTCGAGAAATATTGATTATGTTGATGGATATCAATTTTATTTTTACACTAATTTCACTATTCTCTAATTACGAAACAAGTTCTTACAACTTAGATTAATCGCTCTCGAGACTCATTCCGGATGGAACCAACCTTTAAGAGAGAGAGGCAATGAGGAATTATTTGTGTCTTGCCCAAGGACACTACCGACATGGCTATGGTAGGGATCGAGCCCGGAACCCTTCGACCCTGAGGCGAACACGCTACCTCTGCGCCACGGCGGCGCTAAATATGAACTACATTGTACTTACATATCATAATTATAAAACCATTCAAGAAAACTTTAAAACGCAAAGGTAATTTATTGACCTTTTTCATTCGGTATTAATCAATTAAGACGTTATCAACTACATGTATTGTCAATTTGAGGATACATGTATTAAAATGTGCTTTCGATGTAAAATATCGTCAGGATCTCTATAAAAGAGGTATTTCCAATCAAAGAGATGAAGGGAAATTATTCTGGATTTTCGATGACAAATTTGATTACCACTTATGTCTGCACATAACAGCATAGTTTCATTGAGTTGTATTTATTTGCATTAAAGCATGGCAAGATTTCCTTTGAAACAAGGAACACATATTTAAGAAACTAGAACAGTATTCATAGGACACAAATGCTTTTGCACGCTTGGATCTGTGCCAGGAAATCTCCACACTCGTTTTGGTTGATAACCACAACGCACGTTTGTAAACAAAGTTTGTATTGTTTTTAAGCATTGACATTATAATGTTTCAGGAGCTCTGTCTGATCCAAGACGACGGCTCTTAGATGACGGGGAATGTTAAGCGGAAAATATTTAGCGATTTAAATGAGATCCCTATCGGTCATGTTGATAGATTCAGATTAGGTTGTGCGTTTGTTTGTTGTTTTTTTTAAATCCTATAGGAAAATTTAAACATTTAAACTTGGAGGGTAATGTATCGATTACATCGTTCACTCTTACGCTAAAAGTTTAAATTTGAAAAATTGGCCTTTACATTAGGTATTGATCTTTCAACGCTTGCATTTCTCTATTATTGTTAAAACTGAAAACGTGAAAATCCGTTATCGGTAAAAAGGTTAACAAACCATGGTTAATTTTATTCTATTTTATAACAAGATGATTTTAACGGATATATTTGGATGATTTTCTCTATATTGTTTGATTTTGCGCTATCATCATTTATTTGAAATCACACAATATTATGCTCAACTTTAGAATTGTAAAGTGAGCTTATTTGAGAATTCAACAAAGCTGAACCTTTGTATGGTTTTTATTTGTGTGATGTCAGTCACTAACGAACATAGGTGGTCGTATTTCCTCTACTTTTAAAACCGAAGTACCTTACAATTTTCGAGCTCTTCAACACAGTTATGCTTTAATTTAAGCAAAAGTATTCAAAAAATTATCTTGAATAAAAATAGATAAATATAGAACACAACCATTGTGTTTGACATGAAACGGATGCATACTGCTTTGACTACATAATCGCCTTTCCAATGCGGACGAATATAAAGTCAATCAGAACTCCTCGATGATGAATGTTCCATGAAGGATGACGGAATTACCCGAGGAGTTCCGATTGGAATATAGTTTGTTTTGATCATGTGATACCTATACCGAAACACGCCTTACGTTTTCATAACATAAAAATGGTAGGTATATATATTTATAGTGTGCATCATTGTACCCTGTAATACTTTATTAACTGTTGTTATATTGTTTTAAACCTGATTTGTGGAAATACAATACTGTATATTTTTGTCTTGAACACTTCATGTTTTGGTGACCCAATTCTGTGTGTCAACATTTACAGAAAATGAGAACGTAGCCGATATACACTAAAGACCGGCCAGTTTACCAGTTGGTTTTGATAAAGCAGTAGTTTAATTTCTGATTTGCTATGTACTACTGTATCAGCGTAATTCATTCGGCTGAACGATTTGAGCCATTTCATAGATCTGATTTTTTTACTGTCAAACCGTTAGGTGAACAACTAAAAAATATCAAAAAGCCCCAAATGGCTATCATTATTGTTTTTCATAATTCTTCTGACCAAGATTGTAGTTTATTGTGCACATGGTAATAATAATAATAATAATAATAAATATGATAATAATAACGACTTTATTTATAGATGCAACAGAGTTGGGCGGCGAGCCCAGTCTTCCCTGTGAGCCTCTTGAAATATGTACACGGTTATTATCAACATGATTATGATAGCATACACTATTCAACATTTATAAAATAAAACTAAATATGAAATATTTTGTACATGAAAATAATATAGTAGCGTTCCCGACTCACAACATATCATATTGAGAGTCTGTTGTCAGCAGCCACAAGCAAAACAATAAAATTATAGGGAGACAAAGTATCTGTATTCACCAGAGAACCTCCTTTGCAAGTACGAATGTTTAAATGCCTCTAAGTTTTGTAATTGTGCTTATTGGGTCCACCATCCTCTAGAGAGGCTATCATCGGTACGACCCGTATTGCCTCTAAGGAAGAGGACTTTCGTATTTGTAGTGGAATGGAGTTTCATATATGCGGCCCTGAGTATGGAGTGATTTTCTGAAAAAAATCTAAATTTGGCTTTAGAATTTGTAAAAGGTCTTCTGAGTGCGATCTGAGTGTGAATGTGAGAGAGCTGTTAAATGTTGTGAAATATCTTGGATGTAACTTGGTGACTGTTCATTTTGAGATTTATAGACAATAATTGCTTTTTTGAATGCAAGTTTTTCTTGGAATGTCATCCACTTAAGTTCTTTGAGCAACATCTTGGATGAAGTATCAAAATCTTTGTGCAGAATTATACTGGCTGCTTGCTTTTGAACCTTTTTTTTTTAGCTCAAGACTGCAATTTCCCCAAATTGTACAACAGTAGTCCATGTGAAGCAATATATATTATATGCATTATAATAAGTTTTGCGCATAAGGAGGGAGAGTTTGGAATTACATTTTCCAGTGTTTTGTGAACATGCACTTTCCAGTTCAGATTACTATCTACATGTACACCAAGTAGCTTTACACATTCAGAGTAAGCAATAATTTTATTATTTTGCTGAATGTTGTGGACTGATTGTTTAATCAATTTTAGTTTATACTAATTAATTTCAACTCGATTGTGAAAAAAGCTTGAAGCTTATCGAGTCACTCTCGAGTCGGCTTCCTAGAAGAACCAGTTCTGGTGTCATATGAGGAAGTACGGTCGTGACCATGGTGGGACACGAACCCGCAACCTCTGGAGTGAGCGGCAGACACATTAACCTCTACACCACCGCTCCCTTAAATCAATTTTGAGAAATGATATTTGAAATAAAATGTTCAAATTGGTGTTTTCTACTTATCAAATGTCCATTGGTAAACAACATTTCTTTACCAAACAGTCACTTTAGAAAGCCTCTACTAATTTTCCCCAACATTTTGCTGCATGAAATATATGACTTTTTTGTTAGTAAAATATACAATTTTAAAGACCCAAATTCATGTCGGGGATCCTAAATTCATGTTAGGTACTTTACATGAACCTTAAGTGGGTCTTTTACAAATTTTGAGATGGTTTTGTTTTGATCCGAAGCCAAACGTTCCGGCCACAATATGTTTCTCCTTCTGGCTAACGTTCAATACTGAAACATTATATACTTTATAGCCCTATCAGGGTGATTTAAAAAACAAAGAACTGTCAGGTTTCCAGATCTACTCAATCCGTCCGGTAAGAATGTGAGCAAAAAAGGTGCAAAACCTTAAACCTTAAAATCCCTATCCTGCAAATATGTATATATACAATCTATTTTTCTGAAAATACCTTATTTGTAAGGTTAAACACAGGATAAAAGGAAATATGTTCATAATATCATTCATTGTTGTTTGTTTTAATGTTAAGATTTCATGGTTAAAATCGCACCGTCTGTCTGCCCGTCCGGGCTGTAACTTGTTTAATAGTCACTAAAGTAACCAAAATGTTAGTTTAGGAATATGGATGCAAACAAAAGCCTCATAAGTACAGTACCAAATTGTGACAGTTAAAAACAATAGATTTTATAGATGATGATTACCAAAGGTTACCACGGGTAACCAAAAGTTAACGAAGACTATGAAGAGGTCACAAATGAATATGGTGTGTGTAGAGCTGCACAATCTGGGCCATATATGGTAAAAGAACCAAGGGGTCTAATTGTAAAAGGGCTAGGGTCTGGTACCTTGATTCCCTTGTACATGTATCTGCATCTGTCTTTCTGCAACCTGCGTCTGTCATGGTAATATCTCAAAGTCAGACAAGAGATATCCCAATGTCAGCCAGGACTGTAGTCTAATGAATTCGGCTGAACGATTTGACCCATTTTTACTGTCAAAGCATGAGAAGATGAACAACTATGAAATATCAGCCTTTTGCCTTCCGAGTCGAAATAGTTAGACTACCGGGACTGTAAACAAGCTACCGGGACTGTAAACGATCAAAGGGAAAAAAACAACATTTTGTGTCATGATCTGCCTGAACATTCATGCATTTTAAATGCATTCAGTATTTCTTCACTGAGAACCCTTTTAAACACTAAGTGATTAGGTCTGCACTAAAAGATGGACGAGTCTATTTTAGGAATTTAGTAAGAGTTAAAGCGAACTCGACTTATGGGCAAGTTATATTTTCCAGGATATGTTTGTTACCAAAGAGTTGCAAAGATAGCCAACCATTATTTTTTCTGATTTATATGCCAGGGATTTTACTGTTTAAATTTGGAAATGATTTTCTAGATGTTGTGTTAACAGGTTTACTTACTATCGCTTCAGATGACATCAACACCAATCAGCCTAGCGGGCAGCAGTACTGTAGTGAATTTGACCCTTACACCAAACCCATAAAGATCATACAATTATATTCAAATTTAATTTATGGCTCCCTAACAAGATAATATATCGTTTCTATATGGTCTGGCTAAGTATAATAACCGCTTTTCGAATTGATTAATATGAGAACAGGCTTTTTAGAAATTGATTTTTATATATGGTTTGATAATAAAATACCCATTTGATCGCTGCTTTGTAAAAAAAGAACCCTTGGCTTTTGCACCTCAATCCCCAATTTAAAGCCCAAAACGTTTATCTTTAGGCAACATGGTGTAGGGAAAGAGCGTCGGACTCCAGTATCTTCGTAAATAACAATGTGAGTATCTTAAAACTAGCCAACATACTAGCTTTATATAGAAGCAATTGTGAAAAAAAGTCTTTAATATGAATCACATAAGTAATATAATTATCTCCTAGGGGATATTTGCTCATGTTTTCTCATTGTTTCCTAAGTTTATCTTATTTATTCTTATGCTTGCTTTTGCGCATTTTTACTCATTTTACTCATTTGTTGCTCATTTTACCAATGCTTGCTCATTGTAACTCACTTTTGCTAATTTTACTCATACTAGCTTATGTTTACTCATGCTTGCTCAATTTTACTTATGCTTGCTCATTTACGAATGTTCATGTCATGTTCGTTTACTCATTTTAATCACATCACATACAATGACAATGCAATGTATTTTGCTCAAATTTGGTTTACGTCACAGAGAGTGCTCTATTCGAATTTTCTAATTGTTCTTCCCAATTTTGAACATAAATATCTTTCACTCGTTCTTATATGCATGGCTAAATTAACCAATCAGGAAGTGATAATTTCATTTGCGTTATTATAAAAATTTTAGCTAAAAACTGGACTTCCTTTTTTCAAAAAGTTGTTTATATTAATATTATTTTACGTCAAATATCTTCGTGCCGGGTAAAATTGTCAAAAACAAAGTAAACAGAGCTTAAAACTATCTTATTCAATTGACCTATAGATATATATCAAATAGAGTTTATACACATACATGTAATTATTTGTTAAGCATTCTGCAAATAACATTTACAAACTAAATGAAGATTAGAAGACTTAAACAATGATTTCAAGATTTCAAGATTTTATTTAAATAGTCCTACGTAACCCACTCAAATGACATTTGCCTTACGAGGCGGGTGTAGGGAGTACATGTACGTAGGGTGCAATCGCAATCCGCATTTTTAGGTGAAGTAACGTTGTTTTTGATTTTTTGTTGTTTCTTTTTTAGATTTGTGCCCCAAACCCTTTATTTGAACAATAAATGTTTTAAATCATCATCACAAGCAAATCAAGACAGCTTTTATTTGACATTTTTCTAAATTTCAAAAAATTCAGTCGACGCACTGAACACATTGAAGGTAATCCATCGCCTCTCAATGTTGTAATTGGTTGTAATCAATGTTCTACAGTCATGCGTTGTTCCAACTAAGTGCCCCTATATGCGCACATGGTTAATAATGCACATGGTTAAGATCTTCTACGTGGTAGAACGCCGGCTATCTTTTCTTAAACTATTTTCTGTTTTGAATGCTGCAGTTTTGAACAAACCCTTCATAAACGAGCAATTGTCACCGCCGATAAAAGTTCAATAAAAGTGCTAAATCAGTTTATACAAGAAAGACGCTAAAAACTACAAAGTAAGTCACTTTGTGTTGTTTATTATGTATATGTATTAATACGGTAGTGTTAAGATTTTCTAATAAATGTGGCGTTTATATTATTTAACCGT
The DNA here is from genome assembly GCA_032359765.1 of Saxidomus gigantea. Lineage (NCBI taxonomy): Eukaryota > Metazoa > Mollusca > Bivalvia > Venerida > Veneridae > Saxidomus > Saxidomus gigantea. Next base: position 7,093 of record JAUMHA010373222.1, on the reverse strand, counting down.
AAAATTACTATAAAAGTATAATGTAACATAAATCCTACCCTGACTGTATCTTCAGAAATAGTATCACTCCAAAAAGAAACAGACTCCGAGGAGACATTTTCCCTTCGGCTCTTTAAGTTAGGAAGAGTCTATGAGTTCATTTACAAAATATTAACTTCTGAAAAGATTTAAGCCGGCTCTGTTTGTTGGATACGAGATTGTCCAATGGCAAAGCGTCTTTTAAACTTCCCTTTTCGCTCTGGTTGTTCTAAAGTATCAGATTTAAGAATTTCGGCAGGAGTGACATGAGAAAGAGGTATGGTAATATATTTCTTCGATAAAATAGACTTGTATTTAGCGATTTTTCTGATTTTACATTTACGGTCACAACTAAGTATTACTTATTGAATTTATATGAGGAATTATTTTTATCTCTTTTTTAATTTGTTGATTATTTATATACTTTTTCTTTGCCGTATGTTTGGTATTAAGAATGTTAGCTGATTTGACTATTAGTTAACTGTACAGTCAAACCTATGAACAAAGACAGGTGGTGTGTATTAACAGTTAATTTTACTATAGATGATGTTCAATAACTTTTCCAACATGTTTGTCTTTATTTGGAGGTGGTCTTTAACGCAAGTTTGGCTTATGTATCCACCAATTTTCTACCGATTTCATCGGACATTGAGATTGCACAGTCTGTCTGTCTGTCTGTCTGTCTGTCTGTCCAGCCACACATTCCTAACAGACATTACGTGGTTAGGGTTTTGTTGCAACTTCACATTCTTATGTTGGACAGGGGCGGGTAGAAACTGTAGTGTATGGTTAAAAGATCAAGGATGTTAATCCTCGTGAGCCCGGTAAAATGTTTGTCCTATGATACCTAAAAAATTCGTGAAACTTGGCATATGGACAGAGCGCAATTGATAAATAATGCTGGGGTTTTTTTTCCTATATTTGTTTTCGTTGCACACAAATTGTGGTTGTAATGGCGACAAAAAAATGGAAAATACCACATTCGTTCTCGACCCTGCAATAACTCAAATATATACTAGATACATGAGATGAAAATCTATCAAATTTAGTGTTTAGGCTGGGGATGGTGTTTCATTATGCTTATCATCAGTTCGGAACAACAATATTTACATCTCATTTATCGACCATTTGTTCATTTGTTATATCGCTCCCGTGAGTTCCATTATTGATTGATTGATTAATTCCGATATCATTATATCCCAATATCATTACATCCCAACAAGGTACGTGCATATGAGTCAGCTTTACGGTCGGTCGATCGGGCGGACGGTCTTTGTGTCTACGGAACCCCCTATCAAGACGACTTGCACAGTCTATGTTTAAACACTGCCGACTCAAGATCAATGTCACACTAAGGGGTCATTAGTTTTTTCATGTCTACTCCTTTAACTCCTGAACCCCTTAAATTTTGTTTAAACTAGGATCATCTCATCAATACGAAGTGCAAAATCCATGTGTCTATCCCGCCTGCACATGGTAAATGTCACACTTAGGAGACATTGGCTTTTCGTATCTGCTCCATATCTCCTCTTGACACATAAGTTTTCTCTAAAGCCAATAAGCAAACAAGTACATTGTATTGACTTGTGACAATTATTTTTGACAAATCTTAGTTAGTTTGACCAGTTTATTAAAGGGTTAATAAAATCACATGAGTTCATTTTGAAATCTGACCACAGTTTATTAACATTAAATGTTTTTTTTTTAAATACCATAATCATTGTCCCAATGACAAGTTCAAAGTCTCATCACATAATTCTCATAATTAATCTTACCACTGAGTGGAGTTAACGGGTCAAAAAGGGGACTTGTCAAGTTGTCAAAACTGTTCATAGTCAAAGCTTGAAAAACAAGAATCTTAGTAGTCAACAGGTCACAATTAAGGTTAGATGAGGGGCATTTTGATATCCGTTTGCAAAACTGAACATATAGACAAAATCTAATTAATGAAGCTTCAGAAACAAGAAAGTATGTCAAAATGCTGAAATGACATACATATAGTCAAAATTTCATCACTGTAGCTTCAAAAGCATTAAATTACATCAGAATGTCATTTTGTGTAAATATGATCAGGATTAGTCGAGAAATGTAGGTGCTACAGTGTAAACATACTAAATATTCATTTTTTGTTAAATCAAGGGCCATAGCCTACTCGTATGTATTAATTCGATTAAGACCATAATCGAACTCATCCGAGATCATATAGTCATACACGTCTATGTAAATATAATTATGATCAGTGAATAAATGAAGTTGCTGATGTGTATACAGAGTAAGCATTTTTGTTAAATCAGGGGCCATATGTCTGGAATAATTCATCCAATTAAGTCCATAATCGAACTTCTAAGATCTTATACCAATACTCATTCTGTTAAAGTTCGATTAGTACAAACCAAATGTTGACGGACGACAGACATCAGACAATCACAATAGCTCACATCGAGCACCAGGCGTCAGCTCGCTTTTAAGCGATTAGACATTTTTATGAAATGCAGTAAAATGTCATATGAATTATCATCAGATGTATGCTTCATATCTTACTAGTAGGGGTTTGCTTAAATGGTTTTGTCACGCCAGTGTTTTAAAACAGTTGAAAAAGAAAAGTTCTAACATGCCTAATGTATTTTCCTCCAATTTCATTAAACACTGCGCGTCATAAATCTAATAAATTCATTCATATTTATAACTGAATAATCACCTCACAACGGCTGTCACTTCCTTGATTGGAATATACTAAATAAAATTGATGGATATATTTTAAAAAGGTTTCCAAAAAGAGAATATCAAAGGAGTGTATTGAAAATATCTTAATGTGGGATTGTATACGAATGAACAAGCTTAAATTGAATATAATTGTTCAATACATTTTGAATAATAGCCAAAGTATGACAATTGTCGGGCGAATGTTCCGCGTAAGCTGCTTAAAATCACTTAAATATGTCCGTTATTTGAGCCAGTCATCGTGGTTTGGCAAAATCAACTAACTCATGTATAGCGAGATCAGATAAGTCCCGGTTGGAAATAACGGGTTCGATTTATTCAACTTCAGTAAATTAATGTTCTAATTTGAAACTATTTCATAAAAATTCCACTGTATTTAAAGAAGATTTTAGGGAATTCAATGTTCTTTATATTAGAAAAGTTAAAAAAGTACAGCAGCGGCGTATTAAGAATATGTATCTTAGTAAAGCTAGTTTTTTATAGTTAGACTGCATGATATCTGGCTCAAGATTGTAAAATTTCTGAATAAAACACGACAAGGGCGGAACGATATAATAAAGGCTGAAACTATGTTAAGATGAAGAGTTAAAAGAATAATTTACAAAGCATAATAGGGTTACATTTGCATAAATATATGATCAACACACTCCAGTCCTACATTGTAGTAACATTTTCTGAAGTCAATTGCATACTCAAATAGATAGTGTTGCTATGACGATCGAAAGAAAACAAAACATCTATAAAAGTCTTCATGTCTAAATCTTTCGGTAAAATTAAATGACACATTACCCATTGTTTAAATGAAATAACCCCTTAAATGCTTATTTTCTGCGGAGCACAACAAACAAAGTACAACTAATTCATAACTTAATTCATATCCATTAAATGATAATAATATGTAACGTTTTAAATACTGTGGGTCTAATGCTAATTTAACGCGCTATATCTTTTAAACACAAGCAAAAGAAAATATAAATAATGAAATAGAACGGATAGATCTATACCGTTATTTGAATAACCTTACTTGATTAAATATTACTAATTTAAAAGCGTTTTGATAGTTGAAGTTGCTTTATTTTGCAGAATGTTGCTCTTGAATTGGTGAAAAAGAGAAGACATGACGCAACAACGTACACTTCGTAAAATGCTGTATTTGTGTCTTACCTTGATATACGCCGTTATACCTGTGACCCCGTCCTTCCTCAATTATGAACCCGGCATCGAATACCGATATCATCTAAATGCAACAATTGAACTGGCAGGAGTTCAAAAGTTTACAGCCGGGGGAGAGGTATGTCAATTATATAAAACTGTATAGCCCTTCCAAAATAATATTACTCTTTTGTCAACAGTGTAATAATAATTACAACGTCTGAAATACACTTTCAACAATTTAAAGTGGTTATTTTCGTGGCGTATCTGTTAATCTTTTAAATTTGATAAAATCTTACTCATTAAAGGCACCACATAGAACGTACATATGTTCACTAGGATAACTGGTGAATTTCCATGTTTTTAAACGCAAAACAAATGGCTGAATTTATATAATCATTAGGAATTTCTGATGACACGGCTTCAACAACATTAAATTGTGTACATAACATTTGAAATTTCCTTGCTCGTTCGTTGTTACTACCCTAATAACTTCCTGCCCGGTGTGACACTTCATTTTATTTTATGCTAACTAATGAAATACTGTTATATCAGTGTGAAATATAGAGTGATGATATAGATATCATATCAGTCACTGTGTGGGTGATATAGGTCTGTCGGAATTTCTTTTTTCAGCTTTTATTTTAATAGCAAGCATAAAATAAAAAGAAAATTTGTTTGTTTTAAGTGGATATGGAATATATCTCAACTCAAAGTGATACAATTTTCACATTTTAACTCGCGCTTCGCGCTCGTGAAAATATTACAATTGTATCACTTCTCGATGAGATATCCACTCAAAACAAACAAATACTCTCTATATATCAATAATTTGTGAAGACTATAATATCACCACTTCAACAATACCGAATGACAAAAAAGGACTAAAATAATTTTGAATTTATTGCGTATATGGATCTAAAATACGCGTACTGTATATGAAAGTGTAATAAATCCATATAAACACTGTAAATTTCCTGTGTGATCGTACTCAAAAATGCCCTTAGTTGTATTTTATTTTACAATAAGTACATGTACATTTTAATATAGATGTGTACTCGCAGTTTTTTACCTCTATTAGATTCAATTATTTGTCTATGGTATTACATCTTTAACTTTGACACGCATACTTTAAGGATAGTTAAGTATTCATACATTTACGACAATTTATTGGTACTACATGTAAATGTACCTAAATGAACATTGACTTACTCAGTGTTTGAAATTACTTTTTGTAAATCAGCATTTTTCCCCTATTTACTGACTCGGTATATAATTATTGATTTGAAAAAACATTGAGTGTTTGAAATTATTTTTGTCAATCGCAGTACGACTAGTTCAACAAGTCTTTGAGACTTACAAAAAAAACATTTAAGATTAAATTTGATGATTTCGTCCTTTGATGTATACTTTGATTCTTTTATGCTATCTATACATATGTTTACTAAGCATTTACAGTATGTCTACCTTGATTCTATGAGACCATACTCAATCTGTAACCATAAAACGACTAAAATATCACAGGAAATTCAGGTATCTATTATGTATAACATACTTTAATTACCGTTCAAGAGCAACCTGTGGGTCTAATCTCTGGTCGAATTTGTATTCTTCTACCCCCCAAAATTCCAGTATAACATGCACAATTGTGTGATAGGCCATGTCAGGAGCCCTTAATCAAAGACAGACCAGAGCCAATTAAACTCTTTCAGATGAAAGTTATGTCATGAAAATGACAGTCGTACTTACATATGATCATTTTAGGTAGGCTATGTCAACATAGATGATGATGGCACTGTCTTGGAGCTGATGCTAATTGTTCACAGAAGCACTTTAACTCCAGAAAACAATCCAGGTAAAACACGGCTTCATAGTTTAAAAATGAATGTTGAATAGTCTTCCAAAAACATGATACAAAAAAAAAAAAAAAAAATGTAAGAGATACATTTGTATCCATACTGCATTTTGGTTTTGGCTTCTAGTTATTTTCTTTATTCCTTGCAATTTATAATCTACTCGAAAAAAATGTCATTTTTGTGGCAAATGGAGCCAGACAAAAGACACGGAGTCAACACGTAGAAAAACTAAAAGTATTATCCAGTTTCAGGAACAACTTCTTGTTGCAAGCCTTCTAATACTATATTCGCTTTATTGTAATACACGTACTATACATTCACCTGTCGGAGAGATGGAAAATACTGTTAAATGTTTTACATACTTAATATCATGTTGTAATATGTGGTTGAACACGATTTATGCAGACGATCTATATAACTTCTACAATCGCTACCTTAGCGCTTCAATGTTTTGATTCTTAATATTTTTATTTTGCAGAAATAAATGGACATCGTCACCACAATTACTCAAAATGGTAAGTTCGTAAATAATGTAAGTTACATTTGTGGGTATGGCCTGGTCTAGTCTGTATTCTGAAAATATCATTGTCATGAACACTAATCTTACCGATCGGGGGATTAATGAAAACGGCATTATGTATATACAATGTATATACAAGTTGCGTCGACATTATGGTTATTTTTAGGACTGACGATTGGTTGAAATATGAACCAAACTAAGATGAGTCGCATTTAAAGAGGACGAATGTCTAGCGTATACAGAGCATAAGAGTTCTGGCTTCTTCGGCACGGATTTTTTATATTCACGGAACAAACTCTTTTAATACTACCTTGCTTTCACTTACAGTCATGCCTTATTTTGACTATTTTGTGTCATAGAGTACTGTCTCTATGACTTGTATGGTTAAAACGTCGGAATGCAAAACCGAGATAGCGGGTTTGAATAACGGCGTCGCTTGCGAGGACCTTAGTTTAGAACTGAAGTCAAATACATAAGTTTAGATTAGATTGAATCTTTTTTCTCCTACAAGTATTTTCGTATTAAAGTATTCAAGTATTTTACAAACACTTCCTTTAAACGGATTTATTGATGAACGCGTCTTTTTAAAGAGTGTACGATGTTAAACAAACCAATATTTAATCTTGTGTGTTTAAATGGCAATTGCATACCTTAGGTAGGCATTTGACGTTAAAAATATACTTAAGTTTGCTTCATTATATTTGCATAAATGCAAAAGCGAATTCTTTTGAGACAGAAATGAATTATACTGCATTATATATTCACAGGCATATATATATCAACAGTGGCGTACATTTACAGCTCTGTAATGAAATGATTCTTTTCT